>KK114070.1:212506-251239 GCA_000611955.2 Stegodyphus mimosarum
TTTGGCGACATTTTAGTAAGGCGATAAAAATTATAATAATAATAATAATTTTTATTAATTTAATGTACATGTTTATTTATATTTTAATTAGTGTTCTTTAATTTATTTATATTTTAATTAAATGATAGTCATTTTGTGCATTACACGTTTGTAGCATTTTGCAGTCCATTTCAGTAAAAGTAAACCTGCATGGAAATAAGTTAAATATTTGACACTAAGTATTTGCAACCATTTTTAATGTTCGCCTTATAAATTCGCAGGTGACTTTTATAATGGATAATTTAGAGGGAAAAGAAAATTAATGTAATTTCTTGCATATTTTATTTATTTTATACGTGCAAATGTTCATCCTTGGAAAGGGTATATGCAAGCTGAACATATAAAAGCTTGCATAGTATACATACTTTTTAGCGATCAGGTAATTTCATATATGTCCTTTTTTACCAAATTCAAAGATTCAAAAAATTTTCCTCCATTTTCGTGGAAATTTTTCTAATTTATGAGAAAAATTATTTACATGTTTCATATACAAATTTGCCTTGTAAAAACAAATTTCTGTGCACGTTTGTTCCCCGACTTTTCGGAAAATTCCGATCGTGATTTTAGCTAATAAGCCCTTGGAAACACTTTCGCACCTAATCTTCGTCATGATTAAGCACATTTGTTCCATAAAAATTCTAGCATAAACGTAATTCGGCTAGCAGATTGTTGGAAAAAATGTTGAGTTAAAAAAAAAAAAACCTTTACTTCGTGAAAACAAAATGGCGTCCCCCCAAAAAAACTGGCAGGTTGCTGTAGCAAGGTTGCTCGCCAAATTTTCGCCAAAAAACCGCCAAGTTACCATAATCCGAAGATTAACCGCTTTCTCATTTATTTCCCGCTATGAGTATAATTAGTTGTCGAACATTATCAGCCACAAACAAATAAATAAATAGTACAGTTTAAAAATATTAAGCTATTCGTAAAAAATACAGAGAAACTGATATACGTATCACAGGTTTTGAATATGCTGATGAAACAATGAAGCTTGAATTTGTTAACGAAGTGGGACACTTTTCTACTGATTTCCTCTAATTTTTAGGGGAATTTAGTAGAATATTTTCCACTAATTGTTAGAGTTTTGCAAGCAGGGCTTGATTACTGCACATTCCTACAAGGCTCGAATTTTATGAGCTTACTAAATGAATTATTCTTAGAGCAAATTGAAAAAATTGCGCCGAGATAACTTTTTTAATTTCTCGGTACGTTTCTCACCAAATTTACAAAATTTAATATTTAGGCATAATTTGAGTCGTAGAATCGAAATATGGAAGAAACTTGGTATGCCATTTCAGAAAATCGGCCTAGTAGAACAGAAGATACAGAAGTGTTCCATTTGTTATGTTCTGCAGTGTGTATATAAAGATAAAAGATAGATGCTTGCAGCTACCAGAGTTATCCTGTGTAAAAGGAAAGCAATTATATGTAGGACAAAGAAGAGATGAATAATACATCCTCATCAGTTAAAAAGAGAACGATAACACATCAGGAGGTATATGCAAGTACTGTTTCCCGTTAGCCGTTGGCTGTTGCAAGAAGAAATTGCAGTTTGTTGCTCGTTTCAGCAACTGAGCTGAAGACATCCACAGGCTACAATGATGCCATGAATTATTATATTAAAGAACTGAATGCGAGTAAATCCTCCTTCCTTTCCTTTTTTTTAAACCCAAAGGGGCTATTAGTCTCGAAACGGCATTTTGCGTGAAACACTAAAAACGTTAAATCACTTTTCAGATTGTTGCCACCAAATATTATGACTCTGCATTATACTTAATGCAATTAAATAATAAAGAATCTGCATGAACGTATGCATGTTTCTCCCACTGTGAAAAAAGAACGGCACTTAAGAGTCATCAAACTTTGAATTACGCAATTCTCTACTCGAATATGGGCACCTGGAAGCCTGGATTTTGAATTTCGAATTTGCTTTATTATCTATTTCATATTTTGTAAAACTTTAAGCTTTATTTTTGATTAACAAACTTAACGATTTCGAACAGCACTGTACGAAAAAAATATTTCTATCTCCAGCGTAAGAGATTGTCGGAAATTCTAAAGATATGCTGTTTTTAAATAGTTTGTGATTTTGTTGTTGAATCGAACTTTTATGTGGCGTAAGCCCTTAGAACATGATATTTAACAAATAAAGGAAACACACAAAACGTTAATAATAAAAACACAAAAAAGGAGTTTTGTAAAGTCATCTTAGTAAAAAAATTGAACATTGATATGATAAACAACAAAAAGACTGAAAAAAAAACCAGAAAAATTGTATGCCATCACTTAAAGTTGCATCGGAAATTCTAAATGTATCTGCTACACTGCTTTTTAAATTTTTGTAACTTTGATCTTGAATTTTATATGGTGTAAGTATGAAGAAAATTGCGCTTAATATTAAAGATAAAAAGAGGAAAAAAATGGTTAGTAGGAGTGAGTGTAACAGTAGACTGGTAGACGTTGGAGCTCAGCGAGACCGTAAAAAACTTTAAACCATCCCTTTTGGGTGACCTTTAAAATCTGAAACTTTTCAGCTTTTTTTCTTAACTTTCCGGTATTGTGACTATATAGAATATTTACAATTTGCTACTCTAAAATTATCATTGAAGAACCTTTAACGTAGTCCTCTCTTTTATTTCTAAGCAGAATTGCTTTAACTTATTTCATTGTCTTCCCTTTTCAGTCAAGGAATTAATAAGTTCTTTTTGAGTTTCTGCTTTCAAGTTGTTGCCGAAGTCTCAATTTTTTATGCAAAATGAGCAACGCTACAATGAATTTACGTTATCTGTTACCTAAAATTTATTATGCATATCAAAATGCCCAGCATCGTGCGACTGTTTAACAGCTATATTCTTTATTAAAAAACTGGGAGAAAGAATTTAAAAAGAAATTATTTTCAACCATGCTTGTTCCTCGCGTAAAACACTACATGCATTGGAGGAAGATGCAGCAATAGGTCATTTAACCTTGAATAGAAAGCAGTCAACTGGCACAACTGTATTTATTTATAAAATAACTTTTTTAGGATTACTTTCTTTATATTGTCTTGAAAACAAATTGATTTGAAAAGTTAGCATCACCGTAGTAGGATTCATTATAAGGAAATCTGATGTTTTTTAGACATCTTTAAGAAAATTGAGTAGAACACAAATAGGGAGTTTTAGGAATTTAAGAAGTCATATAATTATTACCTCATTGACAAGTGGGCCTTACAAACGTCATTTGCGAATAAACAATATTATTTCTTTATGTTATCTTTGAAGTTTTAACATGTGTTTTTCATATTAAGCTTTGTTATGTTTTTATGTGTATATAAAAAGACTGACAAGTCTTTTATTTCTAACACGAAAATTGTATTTCATGAAAATAAAGATTACATGCAGCCTCTTTTAAATGCCGCTGTAATGAAGCTGATTATACATGAAAACAAAAAACCTTTGCTATTGAAATCTTCCATTTTTGTTTTTGTTAGTAATTTCATAGGATGAAATGTGTTGATGACTCTTCTTTTTTTTGCATGATTTTCTTGAGATATCATTCGCCCTTCTGATAGTGTTACTCTTCGGTTGTAGCAGTGAATTGGAATAAATTCGTAATACCTTTTCCACTCATTCTTCGCTTGCAGTGATGTGTTTTGTAGGGCTTATTCTAAGTTTTTAACAGTTATTTTAATTTTAAAACACGCTTTACTGTCTATTCTCGTTTCCTGCGTACTATTTCCTGCCAGAATAAGTTTTTAGTCTCACGTTACATGTAAATGAATTAGGAAGAGTATTTAAAGGAAGGTTTCTTTTACTTTAAGAGATGAGCTTATTAGTCCTTAGTGGCGCGTGTGTGTCGGCAGGCTGCTTCGTTGTTTAAAGCTAATTGCGGTCGGTCGTGCCTGTTGATATTCGCCAGTTAATTTAATTAAAAGCCAACTACGTTAGCTATTTTTGCACAACTTCGGTTAAGTTCAGTTTAGTTTAGCATTAGATTAGTTTCTTATTTTCTTATCTATTTAAAGTCTAAACGAAGGCTTTTCTGTAAGTCCGGGAAAGGTGCCATCTGTGTTCTTAGTTTAAGATAATAAAGAGTAAGTTTAACTCTTCTCTGGACTTTGTCGTTTACACCCTTAGATTCAGCTATAAGTCGCTATATAATGCAACTAGGGTTTTACGAAGTTAAGCATAGGTAAAGGGTAAAGTAGTTAGAAACATAACGGTTGCTTGAATTTTGTTAAAATCAAACTGAGTAGATTGCTATAAAGTTTTAATTTTTTTGAAAATTATTGAATTTGGCAAAAATTAAAATTGGTCAACACCAAATAATTTACAATGAAGGTAATTAACTATCGTTTTGGTCGGAATAGAATATGGTCTTACATAAAAGAGGACACTGCATTTTTAAGATTTTTTACAAGAGAAACATATGCACTTGCATATAAAACGGCCTAAGCAGCATCCTGAGCTTAGTTTGTTGCACGAGGAAGATACTTAAATGATCTAAATACCGTATCACGAAATTAAATTAAGTATATATGTTTCTTTTGCCCCAAAATTTAGAGAAATTATCTTAAGATATATTTCTAATATGAGGCATCACAGGTAAGACGTATATATTTTATTGAAAAGCCTCTTAAGTATAAAATACGTCTTTTATACTGGAAAATAGAATAAAATGCTTTTGGTGAAATAGAAAAGAAAAAGGACCCTGGATCGAAATGAGAATTTAAAAAATCATAAATTTATTTTCTCTTTTCTATTTCGTAGGTGTGGTTATGGCTACCATATTCCATAGCAAAGACTACCGCAGAGACCACCGCAACTAAAAAACCTACCCTGGATCAAGGGACTGTTCAAATGCTGAGCAACATTTTAGAATCTCTAGATGCTTTCCGTAATGATCGTTTGAAGGATCTGGAAAAAATTCGACTAGCAGCTCCTCCAACTAATGGCTCTACTGTGTCTCGTTCGGATGCCGATGTTTACAAAACCCCTCAAAACAACTCCATATCTGAGCACATTAAGGCTTTAAAAGAAGGTATTATGGGTCATAATCCAGTGAAAAAGACTTTTGGATACAAGGTCACCGTGTACACTTCTCCTATCGGCGAGGATGGTAAAGGTAAGAAAACATTTTTCAAAAATTTAAATAAAGTATTATTCATGCATTGCTTTGATGAAGCTTTTATAAACTTAATAGAAAACTGTGAAATATGCAACACTTGGATATAATTCATTCAAAAAGAGTATTTTGAAACAATAGTTTTAAAATTTCTTTTATTATATGCACTTCAATAAGTTAAATTATCAAGACTGAGTGCTCTGTGCATACTTTTGGCGAACATTGTCGTAACAGTGTCAAAGTCCTAGTCTCGAACAGGGAGCTGAATGCAGCTATGTTCTGTGTAAGTGGTAGAATAAGTGCACGTAAGAAGGATTTAAAATGCCCTTCTATTAAACCACTATTTACAGCCACTTCCCAACTCGGAAGGGATAACAGAAAATAATGACCGCACTTGGGTCTAAACTGAACAATCAAATAATTTCAAATAAGGTTGAGTAGAAAATTAAGTAGTCGTTGCTCTCAGAGCTTTAAACGCGAGGTTGGCCTCTATTCTAAACTATCAATGGTGCGTAGCAAGATTTGGCTAATACTAACGCACTTAGATTACATCAATAAGTATTAGAGTAACAACGCCAAGGCTTAGAACTTAAATACTAGCTAGTCAGGCGAACGTCGAACAGAGCCGAAGTGATCTGAGACTAAAAGCTCTCTCACACTGAGAAGTTCCTCGCTAAACTCTAAATACAAAACTTGGCTCCAACTCCAATTAGCATAAAGCTGAATTGCGCGCTCATTCTAACGGGAAGTTGAAATAAGAGTTCACAGAAAAGAGAAATTAACATAAAACTTTGTCAGTTTAAACTAAAACCTTACAAAATTTAGCGCACCCTTTAAATCAAGAATTCTCAATTAGGGAGGAATTTAGCACTTTCAAGGGAGACTTATTGTCTCAAAAAGATAGATTCAAACATTAACAAACCACTGGCAAAAAAAAAACTAGCTACAGTGAGGTTTTAAGCTTGTTGCCTAAAAAGATTGGGAGGGGGAAAACGCAGGCCTTATGTAATTACAACAGAACTATTAGCGATGTTTATTTACACATATTTAATAAACGCAACACATTAATAAATGCATTAAGAATATATATTTTTAACCATACCGAATTTTATTTAATATGATAAAATAAAATAGTTTCAAGTTTACATATTTTTTTAATGCATTACTCTTATAAAAATCATATTTTAATCTATGGGGAAAAAACTAAAGACTGAGGGGAAAATGTTTAGGGCCAAAACCCTAAATAGTATTATTTAAAATCTGTTACTAGTGTTTATAAACAAATTTCACGAAAATACTTGGATATGTATACAGTAACACAAATTTTTATTTAAAAACAAAATTGTTCCAAGTTATTTCCGGGCTATATGCTGCTGAAGATTAATTAATATAAACAGCAAGTAAGAAATTTAGAAGCAAATACACAAATACCAAAAAGAAGTGAAATTCAGTACCATTAAATTTCAAAATTTTCTATAAATATATAAAATAAACCAAAAGTCAAAAGAATTAAAGCAATGTGAAATTCTAAAACCCCCAAAATACAAAGACCACAAAAATAAATACATAAGAAGAGGAATGCAGTCAAATTTGATATAAAGTTATCAACAGAAAGTACATCAGACTAAATTTAACCCCCTTTGTCTTTTAAACCATTGTGTTTCTATTATCCGAAATTAGCTGATGAACCATTCTAAATTATTTAATTATAACATTTTACGCGAAAATTTTAAATTGCTCCTCGATGCAGTGTAATTTCTTTAAAAAAGAATACAAAGACTCATCCACAAGTAAAAATTCTAATGTCAAAAAAAGTAAATTAATAATTATAGTGTAGAAAACTTTTTCTTCCTTCCCCCTTTTTTTGTGTGTGTATTGGAGAGACTTATGTATCGAAATACTGATTTCTTCATCACATATCTCTTTGTGGCATCGTTTGGTGATTATAGTTATAATTAGTAATTATTTTAATTTAAAGTTTTGCTCAATTAACTATTATTAATTTAATTTTATTTCACAAAATGTTTATCCTTTTTATTGTAACTTTAACTGTTATTGTAATGGGTGCTCATATATATTTACTTAAGGGAAAACTAAATAGTATTATCAAGGATTCCTCGGTAGTACTGCGGCACCAGAGTACCTGCTTAGAGATTCTACCACCATCGAAAAGCGACAGCTTTCGAACTTGATCCGAAAGTATCATTGTAGATGCTAAACAACACAAATTAATTAGTAATAGCACAAGGTCGTGAACAGGTAATAAGGAGAAAATATAAAAATTGTAGATAGAAGAAACTGTTACGCTGTCAATCTGGTTAATAGATTGCGTACAATCAAATTATCACAACTGAGGGCAAGTATGATTTAACAGGGCAACATAACGAATTATAAAAGAAGGATCCTACTTAAATAAAAAAATACTAACTTACAGATAAATATAAAAAGCAAGGAATAAAAACCAGTTGCCAACCGATATCATCACAAAGTAAAATACATCGGATATACATCACAAGGTGCTTAAACTACTAGTGTTCCTTTTTCTGAATATTTCTTCAAAAATACTTATTAACACAAAGACTTTGTCTATTGGAGTTGGGACAGCATTGATTTACCCAAGCCTTCCCGAAATGATTTTGATAATGACCGTAATCGAATATTCTTTGAATAATTTTTTAATTTCGAAAAACACCTTAAATATGTCATGACGTATTGCTGCAGCAAGGGTAGCAATAATGCTCTCCGAGCTGTTTGCATTTTCTGCATCGAGGTAGCTTTCCTCTCAGATGTACGAACTTTAGCTGTGTTTGCCGGAGCCTCTGTTACAAGCATATTTTTTTTAATATATTGTCTACACTTCTTAAGAACAACGCTGCTGGAGACTAGAGGTGAAGAATTTGTTTTGAGACTTTTCAGGCAGTCTGCAAATTCTGGTACAATTTTTGGAAAGAAAAATGCAACTTGAGATGGGAATGGAATCGTAGGAGAGCGAAAATGTAACTTGACAAACTGAGCTTACTTTCAGTCACTGCTGATATTTGCCAATATAAAATTTTCTGAAGTTAAGATCTAAGAAGGTTTTTAAAATCACAGTTATGCCAAGATGAACATCGATATGTTTCGGGTTAAAAATTCTGATTTCATCTCATGAATAAATAAGTCTATGACAAGGAAAGTCGGACATAATAAATAGCTCTGAAGACTGCAGATTAAGCTTTCGTCACAAATGGAAAAAAATTATATGTACAGATTAAAAAAAAGCGAAACAAAATAAAAACAAATTTCCTGTAGTCTAAGGTATAAACCAAATATGTGTCATTTCACAGTAATTAAAGAAAAATATGCATAAAATACATAGTATTTCAGCTAATTCACAGTATAATGCATAAATTATAATTATTATTATCATTAAAAGGTCTTTGCGCAACAAAATGGAGAGCTTTTCCCGGGACATTTAGAACAACATACACCTCTCTAGTTAGACCAATCATGGAGTATGCTTCTCCCATTTGAGCTCATGCTTCTAGCACTGTCTTGAGAAAATTAGAAAGTGTCCAGGCAAAGACCGCAAAAATCATTATCAGTGCAGTGTCTTACCAATAATTTAACAGGTATTCAAGAATGCGGCCTCGAAAGCCTCGGAAAAAGAGGTTAGTATATTCTAATAGAATTTACAAGCAAGGCAAGAAGCTGTGTAACAGAACATATCTCTAAGAAAACGCTTGAAAACTATAATAGCAACATTAGACTGAAAAGTTCCGCTCCTATGCGATTTGACAAAGATTCTAGAGCAGTTTTAGACCTCGATCAGAAAAACATTTCCATCTTCTAAGAGCCAGTATTTCAGTCCAGGCTTCTTGTGATCTCTGAAATAGTACTGAACCTACGAGAGGAGCGAAATAAAAAGGAATTGATTGGTATCATTAAAGCGAAAGGGATCAGAACCATTGAACAATATCCAAAACAGGACTTTGCACACGGTTATACAGATGCTTAATCTGATGACACAATCACTAACAGACGTTCTCCAGTGTTTCTGACTACACCAGGCGATACTACAAAAAGGCGATCCTCAAAGGCAGCTCTACAGGCAATTCTGAAGCTCCCTGATCACCAACGAAATCCACTTTTGTCTAAGAGCTTCAAAATTCAGATAAAGTCTGCATTTTTCAACGGTTGCCAGCGCATGCCAGCATCACAGGTAACGGGCAAGCATATAAACTGGCAAAGAGGCTCAAAATCTCAGCAACAATAACGTAAATATCACAGTTTCGGACGCAAATGTCATGGCCAAATACAAATTGAAGAAACCTTCAATTCCAGTAAAGCACCAGCTCCATAACATTGATGGAGATATAACTAAAACCATTATCAGAGAACTGGCCATCACAGAGAATTGAAAATTGACACAGAAGGGAGGAAAACCTACAGAAACTGTGATAACTGCCCGGGCACTGACATCTGCGCATATTTTTGATTGTCCGGCCATTCTTGCTGAATTACAGAAAACTGCTGTCTTATTTAAGAAACCGAAACTCTATGATGATAACATTTTGCAGAATGCCAGGGTTGTCATCTTCGCCCATGGTATTATTTGAATAGGCTTTATCATAGACACTACAACAATAACAACAATGTATGAATTATAACATTAGGGATAAGGGATTCTTCAAATATTCAAGAGATTTCTCATTTATGTATGTCTTTAGAAATATTATATCTATTTTTAAACTTATAGTATACTAGCGGAAGTAACCGATGGCAGTTAAGTTCGCTTGAGAGTAATGCATCTAACAACAGAGAGAACGATACTGTTGAAATCTTTTTCTAATAACGATGCAAAAAATACGATTCATAGTCATACATTTTTCAGCCTGAAGCGAATGGAACCCACATGAAAACTTTCGATAGGAAAGTGAGCTCTCATTATATCAGCAACAATGGCACGCGATTTTTAATGATTTTCGTCTTTCTAATCAAATGGTCGTAAAAGCTGAAGTTCCATCCAATATTTGACCTACATTCAATTTTAGTCGAATTTTGAAATAAAGCATTTTTATCTCCAATGTGCAAGACTGTTGCCACTTGGAAAAATGAGTCCGAAAACTAACGCTTTCAGAGTTTTTAATTAATATTTCGACTAATTAGAGTTGTACGAAGATGACAATAGTTGAAATGGCTTCCCACGAATTTTTGGAATCGGGAATAATGTATTTAATGTTTGGCAATGCTATTTTTATTTCTTCGTAAAACTTGGAAATTTTTTATTTGCAAACTCTAGGATTTGAAAGCGAGCAGTGGCAGCAACTTTCGAAATAAAGGTGATTTTCATCTCTAGCTTACGAGACTGTTGCCACTCGAAAAAATGAGGGCGAAAAGTATCCTTTTTCCAAGTTTTTAATTTATATCTCTGATTTTAGCTACTTTTTTGGAAAAAAAAAAGGACGTCGATCTACCTTTTTCAGGACCCAGAAAAGAATTGTAGAACGTTTGTTCTGCCATAGCTATAGTGTTACTGGGTAATTAGCGAACAAACAAACAGACTTTCTTCTTTTTATATACAGATTAGATACGTGACAAGTATCAAAATGTGAGGCAAGCGAGAAATTTTTATTGCTTCTTATCTTTAATACACATTCAGTATTTGCAAACATGTTATAGTTTAATATATTTTGACATTAGTAATTTTTGAGTCCCTAAAACTTTTTCTGAAAGTCGTCAGTGTATCCGAAATAGAAGCCTTTTCGATGCTTTTATATCGCTGTTTCTCTTAAAAACTTCTGCCTTTAGTGATTGAACTAATAATCTACAACATTTTGTTTATTCATTTCAATCAATGTCTTTTTTAATTTTATTTGTAAATGAATTAGGGTAATCTTTTCTTTGGATAGCGTGTTGAAATTAACTTACGATAAAACGAATGCGAAGTTTTGCAGTGTTATCAAATGAAAAGAAATAATAACATTGAAACAAAAATAATGTGAAAAATGTTTACTTTAGTGTACATGAAAAAAACAGTTTTTTTTTAAATTTATGTATGTTTATTTCTGCATTAGAATTTGCTTATAACATTTATATTAACAATACTTGCCTTATTTAATAATATACATCATTGGATACATTTTATTATTTCATGGCGCTGTTGAAGGAAATGAAACCGAAAGTTAAATAGGATGTAGAACTTCCTTTTACTTAATTACAGCTTAAAATCCTCTTTTTTTTCCTAGTTCATTCATTTGCTAATTTTACACATCACATAAAACAATTATGAAGTCAGAAATGACAACAAAAGTCTGAAGTTTCAAACTGACACCATAAATAGGTACATGCTCAAAGAAACTGCGTTGTTAATAAACCATGCTTTAAAACGTCAGGTACATTAGAAAAAGAGTTAATATTTAGTGTTGAACACAGTCCATTTAATCACAGCGTGACCAGGCGAAGTCCTATTAAGTAAGAAGGTCACAAATGCATACTTCCGCATCTAATAGACACTATACAAATCATAAGTAGAAAACCGAATTCCTTTCGTTCACATACAACTTCAAATACTCACGAAATTACGAGCATCGAGTTTACATTTGAGCGAACTTTAATGCTCTTGATCAGTTTGAGCCCTCTATTTTTTACAAGCTCTAAAGCAATTTACGCACTCAATGCAAGAAAAAATATAATGGTAATAATAATAACAATAATATAGATTAAAAAAACACATTTTAGATTTTTTTTTGTTCATAGGTGCGTAGAGAACGAAATTAAATGGCAGCCAATCGTAGCGTTTCACCAACCGAAGCTTTTTTTTTTTACATTATTTTTATTACTTCTGGCAAAAGAGTGACAAATTGCATGGACAATGTTAAGTTCTTCATAAAACTGTTTGCGAATTCCTCAGGCGTGGGAAATAATGTCAGAACGAAATTCATTGCTATTATAGATAGATATCTGTTTTTTACCATTATGTAATAGTTCTTATGATAGCGTTTGATAAAACAATACCGTGAAATTAAATTTCGTCTCTAACCCATATTCATCCGTAATTCACAATTCGTTGATTCGTCCAGCTGAGAAATAATTTTTTTTGTCCAGTATATGTGTAATACAGCGTGCATGATAGAACGTGTTTGAAAAATGTGGCTATATTTCTTTAAACTTGATTCTTGTCCTTTCATTTAAAAATATTACTAAAATAAGATACAGAATTTTAGATCAATTAGCTATATTGTTAAAAAGTGTAATACAGATCTAAATATAAAAACTGCTTTTATGGATTTTAAATCGCTCAGTTTATAAAGTGGGACTTTGAAAGATAAATTTAAAATCGCATTCCAGAATGAAAAGCAAAGACACTTATCTGATCGTCTGTCGGACTGCACGGAAGGTAAATTAAAAAAATTCCCAATGAAAGTAATTTCCAAATCTTGTGTATCTTGCAATGTACCGTAAGGTAATAATAACAACCCAAAAATTCTGGAAAGAAGCCGTAATTGGACGGACGAAAACGAATTCTGTACCAGCTATAAACAAGATAGAAACGACTTTTATTAATTAAAATAACGCTGCAAATGCTAATAAAAATTACTAGTTCAATGAATTAACTATATGTATGAATAACTATATGTATTTAAAATCATATCATTTAGATAAATTATTAAAGCAAAATTAAAAAGGAAGATGATCTTCAACGGTGTTGATCACCGACTGCCTTCAGGTTGATAGTCCCTTTGTTAGAGGAAGTAGAATTTCCAAACAAGTAAAAATGAAAAATCAGCGATACCCTCGCCGGTCCTTGCCAATCGTGCTCCCAATTATATCACGAACGCACGTGGTCAAGAGATCGAAATTTCCTTACATCGTGTGACAAAAAAATAGGCTGCCATTGAAAGGGGTAGTCAAATTAGATAGCATTTTAAATTAAATTAAACTAAGTATATCGATATCTATCAAACACTTTGTCACCGGTAACCGGATGAGAATCATTAGAAGATCAGTCTACAGAACGCCACTGTTGGGAAGTAGAGTGAATTTATATACAATTTTAAATTAAAATTAAATATACCTTTTCCTATCGAGTGTGACTAGTACTCTGTGTGTATGGTTATTTACGGCAATCAGTAGATTCCCTATGTTCTGTAATGCAGTAAATTTAAATGAATTTGCAATTTGAAACTAAACCAAAAAGTGCCAGTGTAAAATGTCAGATTAATTGAATGTAAAGGTTATTTAGTTAAATTAATATGAATGTTAATTAATTAAATGTAAATATAAGTGTTAAATGTTAAAATGATAAATATCAGTGTTAAAAATGTTGTGGTCACTATTAATATAGGAAATGTCCACTTGATGGATGAAGCTGTATGTCCCCAATGTAGGGCAACGCAATAAATTTAAGTAGATTTTTAAATTGAAATTAAGACACTGATAAAAACCATTGCTGATGCTCGTCAGTAACCTGCAGGTTTACAATCACTAAAGATGAGCTCTTAAGTTCCAGCGTAAGATAATGAAGTAAATTTAGATAAATGTTTTATTTAAAATTAAAAAGAAACTTACTGTTGCTCATCATATATGTTGGCTAATGGATCAATGAATAGATTTATTACAGATGTATTACAGAGCAGTAAAGTTACCTAGATGTTGAAATTAAAATGAAATTGAATAGCTCCGTCGGCCTTCAAGATTGTTGACCAATGGCTACACCTATAAGTTGAAGGTCACATGATGGAAATCCGTATATTGCCGATATCTGGCCATTCAATAAATTTAGGCAGATATTTAAATTCAAATTCAGTCGGAGCATATCTGTGCTCATCAAGGATGTTAGTCACAGATGCCAACTCAGGTAACGAAGGGTCAAAAGTATTAGGCGGCGCAGTAAATTTCGATAGAGCTTGAAATTAGAATTAAAGGGAAGCACACATGTCCCAAGAAGTTTGCTAGTTACCAGTGATCTACATGCTAACTGTCACCCTCCAGTGAGCTGCACATTTATGGTCACCGCTCGAAAGGAATTGCAGTGAGTCACCGGCGTACATTAGGTGCAATAAATTTATATAGATTTTAAAACTAAAATGGAAATGAAATATACAAATGGCGATTAAGCTGTTCATCGCGATGGCTAATTGTCGTTCATTATGTTGTAAAACACGAGTAGAAATAATTAAATTTAATTTAGGTAAATTTTAAAAAATAAATTAAACCGATATACGTCACTGTCATTCAGAGCAACTGATCACAGGGAACCACCATCAGTCCCAACTGAAGGATACTGATGACCTGAAATCCATTGCCAAATCCCTGTTATTGGACATTTGTTCAATAGATCCCAATCAACAGATAAGTGATCATGGACAGTCAGTGCCAATAGTCGTTCGTGACCTCGTTCGTGACTCTTTCAGCTACTAATACACTGCACTGGAATGTTGTTGGAGAGGTAACCTGGCTAGGATAAATGGATGGTAAGTATTTGGTAACATAATATAACGTAATGTAAAAAGTAACGTACAGTAATGTAAAGCTCCAAAAAGTTTGAAAAAAGTCAGCAAAAGACGTTTATAAACTCGTTTAATCAGAAATTTCGGTGTATCGAAAAGTGTTAATACTCTTTTTGAAATCTACGAATCAGCATTAATTTACCAAATTTCTCGTAGCTGGAAACCATTTGTAAAATTTTCCATCATTGAGGTTCTACTGTATATTAACTCAGCATTATCAATTCTTGCTTTGTAACGAAAATTTTTCTCGAAGTCTTGGATTTAAGTTCATAATAGCTATCGAAATATAATCCAAGCCAATAAACTCGTTTCTCGAATATTATTACGAATTTTTCACATAATTGTATGAAATTACCTGCTTTCTAACATTTTTCAAAGCGAATTGAATATTTTGTTGAATGAAATGTTTACTCTGGGGGGGAAATCACATAAAATTTAGATGTTACTTTATAGAATCTTCATTTTTATAATATTTCACAAATAAAATTTCTTCGATAGCTCTTTTTGTGATTTTCCGTATTCGGTTAAAAAGGTAAAATAAATATAAAACCGTCCGTTATATTTTAGAACGATTTGCATAGCTAAGACAAATAGTAAAAAACATTTACACTATTGCCTCATTTTCTTGACACTTTGGAAGTATTACTGGAGAGCACAGTACACTTTTTAAAATACCATTGTCTGTGCGAGAGAGGTTGGGGGACCTAAAGATATTACAGCTTTGTCTTCTTGATAGATATATTTACAATGAAACATCCATGCCTAATCTAATTCATAAAACACCCCAGTTACGCGTTAATAGCATCTGCTAACTACACTCATGTCCATAAATTAAGGATAATTCGGAGTCACGCGGAAATCGAACTCTAAAATAAATATATCACCTGTAAAATCACTACACACATCTTCAAGAATCATATGCAAATTTCAGGAAGTAACCAGATGACACCGATGGTACGTCACAATGACGAAAGTGTAAGAGAGTGATATATGAGGAGTAAAGGCAAAGAAGTAAAATTGTTCGCAGGCGCTTTATAAGCATTTCAGTGCAATAACCGAATAGGACGCATGTGGATGATTTTTTACGTGGTAGAATGATCGGCCGTCTGGAATGTGGGCGTACCCAACTGGAAGTATCAGACGAGCTTGAAATTGCCCAGAGTGTCATCTCCAGTCTTTGGCATCGATTCCAAGATGATGGTAATGTGAGTAGACGTTACAGCACAGGTAGCCCCAGAGTTACAACGCGGAATGAGGACCAGTATTTGGCAGTTACTGCCAAAAGAAACAGGCGGAGCACAGCCTCAGACCTGTCTCGTCAGCTCTCTTCAGCCACTGGTACAACAATTTCAAGGCAGACCGTGTACAGACGCTTAGGGCAGATTGGTCTACATGCTCGTAGACCTGTCAGATGCGTTCCACTTACTGCAACTCACTGTCGCCTGCGGTTAGCCTGGAGTAGAGAGTATGCATTGCGGACACCGCAACAGTGGGCTTGTGTGATGCTTTCCGACGAGTCCAGGTTTAGCTTGCAGTCTGATTCTCGCCGGACTTTCATATGGAGAGCTCCAGGTACCCGTTACCACCAAGAAAACATCATTGAACGACACCGTTACGGTGGTGCAGGAGTGCTCGTTTGGAGTGGAATTATTCTGGGTTCCACAACTGACCTGCATGTTCAAATTGGAACCATGACAAGCCAAATCTAGCGGGACGTCATTCTGGAACAACATGTACGTTTGTTTCGGGGCGCCATGGGCGCACAATTTGTGTTTATGGATGACAACGCCCGTCCTCACCATGCAAACATCGTAAGCGAATGCTTTCAGTCGCAGGATATCACCCGTATGGACTGGCCAGCATTCTCACCGGACTTGAATCCAGTAGAGCACGTGTGGGACATGCTTGGCCGACGAGTTACAGCCCGTCAACCTCCTCCTACATGTCTACCGGAAGTTCGGAGAGCATTGCTTTTTGAATGGTGTTATATCCCGAAGATCAGATCGATAATTTGATACTCAGCATGCCTAGGCGTTGTACGGACTGTATTGCATCGTCTGGGAGACATACAATGTATTAACAATCATACCAACCATGTAATATTGGTTTTTTGTAAATAGGGTTTTTTTTGTAATTTGCTCCAGGGAGAAAAAATCGGTATTTTTTTTAATAATATCAAACATATAGCATCTTTTTTTGCTCTTTACCTTTTGTTTAATAAATAAGCTGTACAAATAAGTTAAATTTGTTTTGCTTCTAACTCTTCCTTTGCCTGAATTTGCATTATCCTTAATTTATGGACATGAGTGTATATTAATGCTGATATTGATCTTTTTAATTATAGTAAAGCACATATGGTTATTTGCTAATGATGATACATGACTTTTGAAGAAAACTTTGAATTCAAAGTACTCTAAAATAAAGTCCGTAAGTTCTCTAAGTCTTCTAAAGTAAAATCTCTGAGTAAAATAAATGTCTAAAGTTGGAAACCTCTTTCAGCCCGTGCACTCAGTCGATGGAAATAGAATCTAAAATGAAGCTGCCAGCATTTTAGATAGAGCTTGAGATACAGCTTGAATTTCAGCCACAGTATTTATTTTGTTTGGTTTATTTAATTACGGCAAAGCACGCGAAGGCTATCTGTCTAAGGGGAGGGTTGCCTTCATGGAGGGCTTTCTAAGCGGAAGTGTACTTGTTACAAATATATTTATTTTATAAACAAAACACTAACATTACTCAAAAGGAAAATACTTACAAATTTAAGCTTGCCTACCGAATCTATTAAATCGACAATTTAAAGAAAAGACCAAACGTCAAAAGTTGAGACATGGGTTTGTATTTTTAAAAATATTTTTTTATTTGTACACTTAAAGGTAGACATAACCGATTTTCCTAAAAATGTAAAGGAATCCCATTAAACAGCATTAAGTTCATTCAGAAGATGAAGCCTAAGAGTTCAGATATTGTTTTCGAGGGGATTAGTTTGGTTTTTTAAATTAGCACTTCAGTTGTTTTGCGGGTTGACCAACAAATTAAAGGTTAAAAGTAAAAAATAAATAAAACGATATAGGTATATAGCGGAAACATCAGAATTTAAAAAACAATAGTAACAAAGAAAAAGTTCTAAAGTACATTTATGCATAGAAAGATCGAGATTCAGGTCGACTGAAAGGAATTAGCCCGAGTGGCATAAAAAGAAGTTGATTCGAGGAAAGGAAAAATTAAAATTCAAAGCAAAGTAAAAGATTCAGATAAGATAAGGAAAGAGTCAATAAGAAAAAACGTTTTGCTTCGAAAAAGCGTACAAAGATTTAAATAAATTTCATTTTTCATCAGACCGCAAACAAACAAACAAGGAAATTCAAATATACTTCCAGCTAAAAGACTTACAAAGCTTTATGCTATTTGAAAATTCTAGCTTTTCAGGACCGAATGAATTTGTATTCAAGATGAAAACATTAAGTGGATAAAATCGCAAAACTCTAGTAATTCGACACAGACTCAATTCTTGGAGAAAGGGATAATAGCACAACATTTAGCAGTTTACCAATGTGTAATGTAATAAGGGAAAATCTCAGAAAATCTTTTCGAAGACATCACTCTAAGGACAAAGAGTCTTTGTTTTACCGTAATTCATTTTACAAACAGAAATCAAGTTACACTGCTGGCCACCGTAAATGTAACACCCTGAAGGAAGCATGTAAATAACATGAAATTTACAACATGCATTAGCGGAGGTGAGATATGCAAATGATTAGAATTTCAGGGCAGACGCACGTCACGCGCGTTCGTGGCCCCACTTCAAAGCGCTATTTAAGGCTTGAAGTTTTCTAAGGTTTCAAGTTCGGCAATTGTGTTTTTCTTGTGGGTTTTTTTTAAAGATCAATTATGCCTCGTAGTGCGATCATCAATTATGCGATCATCGTTTGATCAAGTATCCGAGTTCAACAGAGGAAGGATAGTGGCCTACCGAGAGTGTGGATTATTTTTCAGGAAAATCGGTAGTCGTGTTGGACGAAACCAAACAACTATAATGCGGATATGTGACCGTTGGATACAGGAGGGTACGACGGAATGACGTGTTTGATCGCATATACCTCCGTGCACCACTTCACGTGACGCTAGGAACATTGTGCGCATGACAGTGACTGATCGCTCATTCACATCACGAACCATAGCACAGCACATTCAGTCTGTAACGCATCATCCAGTGTCTGTGCGTACCATTCGACGCCATTTACAGCAGAGTGGTCTGTCGGCAAGACGTCCATTGCTTCATCTACCCTTGACGCAGAACCACAGACGTCTCCGCCGCCAATGGTGCGATGTAAGGATGTGGACGGCAGAATGGAATGAAATTGCCTTTACTGACGAGACACGCTTCTGTCTGCAACACGACGATGGCCGGATTCGAGTCTGGAGACACCGTGGAGAGGGGATGCTGAACAGCTGCGTTATGCACCGCCACACTGGTGCTGCGCCGGGTATTATGGTATGGGGCGGTATTGGATATCACTCTCGCACTCCTCTAGTACGCATTGTCGGTGCTTTAAACAACCAGCGCTACATCTCCGAGGTGTTGGAGCCAGTTGTCCTTCCTTACCTTCAGAGCTTGCCCACAGCCATATTTCAACAGGATAATGCGCGACCACACGTAGCACGCATTGTCCTTCGTCAATCGCCAGATTGAATTGCTTCCTTGGCCGGCTCGCTCCCCGGATCTTTCGCCGATAGAAAACATGTGGTCCATGGTTGCTGAACGATTGACCCAGATTACATCCCAAGCTGCCACACCAGATCAACTTTGACAACGTGTGGAAGTTGCTTGGTTTGTTGTACCCCAATAACACATCCAAAGTCTCTTTGAATCAATGTCGAGGCCTGTGGCAACGGTGATTTCCAACAATGGCGGCTGCTCTGACTACTGATTCTGGAAGGAAACACACTTCACAGAAGTCTATAAATTTAATCATTTGATACTTGGTCAACATGTTTCCTACTAAATAAATTTTGTTGTGATATCTCTTGTCTTTCGTGTTGTTGCAATTTGGGTGGCCAGAAGTGTACAAGTACCAGTAATTCTGAATAAAATAAGCTACAGATAAATCAGTTATACAGTCTTATTTCCAGCATATTTAAATGTCCAGATATAGCAAGGAAATAGCTACTTTCAAGTTTTAAAGTGAATAAGAAATTCAGAATTATTTCATATACAAATGAATCTAAATTTTAAAAAGAATTTAAAGTAAGATTTTAGAATTACCATGTTTCCATTTTATGGATTGAATAATTTTTCTAATAGGGAGCACATGCTAAAATCTTTCTTACCCCAGCTCAACTTTTGCAGAAATTATGCCAGAAGTTGGAGTCCGGGATTCTAGCATTCTTCTTTCTCCAATATTAACTCCTCAAGGAAACTAAATTTTTTTAAGTACTGCATTACAATTGTGGTACTGCTTGACTGATTATAGTAAAACAGTCGAATGATAGCTAAGGTCAGTTGGTCGGTTGATTAGTTGAAGAGAAACACATGAAGGCTATCTGTGTAAGACAGGGATGCTTTCGTGAAGGCATTTCTAAGGAGAACCGGCAGTTTTGCAATAAAATTACAGATGAGGAAAATGATATAAACTCCGCATAACCGATAAACTGATACGTGTGTCGAAATTTGAACCGAAGTCAAGTTACAAGAAGTCAACAATCTTATCGACTGAGCCACTGTTGAGTACTTGTGTAAGTATGTCTCGTGCAGGGGTTTCTAAAATATGCAGAAACCAACAAGCGGTATGTTTAGCCATCAGAAACAGATGTATGAATGAATTCCCACTGCTAGATGGGTTTCGATATTCAACCATGGCTACTTAATGTTACTGATAAAGATTTTTTAACCAAAACTCGCTTCCTAATATATAATATAAAATTTAAACAAATTATTTTAAGTCGTACCCAAAAACATTTGATAGCTTTCCTATTTTATATTACGCCCACAGGGGGGTTTGGTTTTTCATTTACACCCACATACAGATTTCGAGAGCATTTGGGCTAACACCTCTTTAGGCTAAAATTATTTAAAAACAGCATACGTTTAAAATTTCCGATAGACAGTCTCCTGTGCTGGAGATAAAAATATTTTATGCCATACAGTGTTGCCATTACTCTCTTTGAAATCGTTAAACGTCTTAATCAGAAGTTTGTTAAAAATTTACCAAGTCTGAAATAGATAATAAAACAAATTTAAAATTCAAAATTCAAACTTCCGAGTGCCCATATTCCGGAAGAGGTCTACAATATATAAAAATTGGATGGCCCTAGGTACCGTTGTTTTTTCACAATGCGAAAAACATACATACATTTAGACAGATTCTTCATTATTTAATTCTTTAAATACAATAAAAAACAATATTTGGAGGCAACAATCTGAAAATGGTTCAGCGCAAAATGCCCTTTTTGGGCTAAAAATGCATTCAAATGTGGACAAAATGGTAACTGCAATCCATCTTGATATTCGAGAAATCCAGAGTTTCACAGTCGTTTCTTCTCCTATAAACGAAGTACTACATTACTTACTATAATGCAAGCAAGGAAAGCTTATTTTTTCTTTTTTGATAAAATATCTCACATTTATCAAGTTCGCTTTTAGAAAAGGGGTACTTTTTATAGTTAAACTATGATTCATAGAGTAAACAAAAAACGGTACACAATGCGCAACTGCTTTCGGTTAATATTTACAAGTTAAGCATTTTTGAACATTGTAGTTCTACGTAAACACCTTGCAGATTGATCTAAAAAAACTAAATTATTTTATATATGTACTATGTTATTATTTTACATTATTTAAGTCAAGAAAAAAATTTAAGTGCGCCTATAAATTAGCAATACGTTCAACTTTTATTTGGACTAGAAGTGTTACAGCTATCAAGATTATTATACTCCAACGAAACAATTCTAACGAAGTAGATTAGCCTGATATGTTTTGTTGTAGTTGAGTAATCAGCCTTAATATCATTTAAGCTTTGATTGATACTATAAAGAAAAAATTTTAATTTCGAAAATAAATTCTGTAAGGTTTACCTAATTTTATTAACAGTTATTTTAAGTTATGCAACTTTCCTATCTATTATAATTTCAGCTTACAATTTCCTACCAGAATGTAATTTCAAGTCGATGTTTCTCCCACTTCGAGAGACAGAGTCTGATTTTCCTGACTAGCACGCGTTTGCCTTTTGGCTACGTTCTCTTTTAGAATACTACGCTCGGCCATATTTTAGGCCCTTTCTTGGCTTCGCCGATTTAATTAATACTTATGGGCCAACTATTTAGAATTCGGATAGCTTCGGCTATATCTTTCAGATAGCTTTAGTTAAGCTTGTGTTTAGTTTAATTTCATAATTATTTAATTTCAAGCCCAAGTGGTGGCTTCATGTATGTTCCAAATTAGGAACTGATTGTAATTATTCTGAGAAATAAAGGGTAGTTAACACTTCTTAAGTCTTACGTGTTTGTTCTCATACTTAAGCGATTACTCGCTTGTTAGTGTTTGTGGGGTTCTAAGATTGAACATTGAATGATTTAAGTAAAACCCCACAATTCTAAACGCCAAATATATTCGAAAAAGGTTTGACCTGAACTAAAGTAAAAAAAAGTTATGCAAAAGTGTTGGTAAACATTTCGAACTCTCAGACTGCTCTCCCGAATTATTGAAACTCCATTGCTGATAATAAAGGAGTTAGTTTTAACATCACAAAACAGAAGTATTAGCTGCTTAAGAAGAGGGGTGCCTTCGAGGAAGACTTTTTAAGGGAAACTTTTTAAGGGAAGGCTAGTATTTATGTCACACATGAAGATAATGAAGAACTCAATAATTTATATACAACAAGAATTAATTCATATAATCAAATTGCCAGTTATTTTGTGTGAAAAGTCAATAATTCATATTTAGAAAGGAGAGGGCAAATTTCTTTTTAAGATGGCTTTCTTCGAAAGGATTCAGTACTTCTGGGAATTTAAATAAATATCGGCATTAATTTTCATACTATTAATACTCTAGAATGATCATTCCCTAAACCGACCAAGACTGAGAAATATTTATTAATGCCACTTCTGAAATGCCTAATTCCGTTATGAGACAAAAGTAGGTTTACTACAACAGCAAAACTGTGTATATTAGAATATCTTTTTTTGAATTATTATTTTATCCTTTCTCGTCATGATGTAATTTATAATATACATTGTTTTAGTTTATTATAATACGTTCCTTTTTAAATGAATCATCGTAATTTCAGGCTGTTTATTCTAGTTTTCTTATTTCTTATTGTAAACGTCTATTTATTTTACATCTTAATTCTCTTCTGTAACTATTACTTCTTCCGTCAGGTTTTACCAGAATGCAAATTAGGCTGAATTTAAGTAGCGAGAGAATATATCATATAGAGAATTTTGGCAATACATCAGAAAAGCAGTTTTTTTAGTGGATCAACCAGTCGTGTGCCAGCCTGCTCTTGTTCAGCGATTTTCTGAAATTTTAGCGTTTATGACTAGAGGTCGCGGTTAACTGTAGCCGAGTTAATTAGGTACTGAAGTTACTTCTCGCGTCGCATTACGCATTTGTATTTTTAACATCTCTCAGGTAACGATGGATAAGTGTTTTGTTAAATTAGAATTATATCTAAAGACGTACTTTTAATAAATCTTTAATTAAGTTTTACCCTTTGTTATTGAACCTCTATAGACTCTATAGAGATTTAAGTGCGAAGCTTAAAAAGTGCAAGAAAAGTATGGTTTAATAATGAATTAGATTTAAAGCTTTCTAATCCTGATGTTGTTGAAAATGCTCAGATTTACTTCGCAGTTGACAGCTCAGTGTACATACGCGTATAGACATTTTGAGTTTGGTAAGTTTTAATTGCTTACCTTTAGAGTAAGATGTTTTCATAAAATTGAATTAAAATGTCTGCGGAAAAATGAATAAAATCATTAAATTCAGATATACGATCAGAAGTTTTTGAAGCTACTTTTAGAAGCTGGCGGTGTGATGCAAAGAAAATTAGTTTATAAATCGTATGGCTGATTTACTTTATGAAGTTCAAATTGTCTTAGAAAAGGAAGTGATTATAAAACAGTATACATATATACGGATTTTAATGGATAAAGTGAACTGATTTTCAAACATACTAACCAAAATTTACATCGCAAGAATTTTTTATTGTCTTTTTTGCTTAATGCATAAGATCCGTATTCCATGCATAAAAGTAATTTTAACTTAAAATTATTTTAGAAACTTTAGTTTTAAAAAATTCTGAGATAAATTTTTTCTTTGTTGCATGATTCATTGTTTATTTGGCCTTCGCCAGTAGCCGAGTGGTTAAGGACTGCTCAGTACTGGTATTTCGTCTCAGGTTCAAACCCAGGAGAATGGGCTGGTTGCATAATGGCTGGTAAGTTAGCCAGCTTCTCTTAGAAAGTCCGCGACGAAGGCATCTCTCTCCTTAGGTAGATACTTCTCGTGTGTTGTGCCATACTCGTATAACTTAACCTAACAATGGCTTATATCTGTAATTTATTAATAATTTTATTACTAGAACATTATTAATACACTATATGCTGAATTTATATTTTAGTAATTTTTCTCTAACAGACTCAGAGAACCTTGGATAGAGTAAATTATTTAGGTAAATTGATAATCAAAAACACTGAACGTTATTTTCTCTAAAATCCCGTAGAAATTGTCTGTATTTGTAACGGTCGTCTTTAGAAGGTATATTAAAAGCAGGTTTATAGCATCGCTCCATGGAAGTATTAATAAAACGGATTGTCGTAATCTGTGGTTTGACTACGTATGTGTTATTGAAAGAAGCCATGCGTGTTGGTTAAGAGTCTTTCTGGAGTGCCTACAAATAAAGCATCATTAATTGTCAAAACAGATTGAATGATACCGCAGCTAGATATTGTAAAAAGAATGTCTTATCTCGTGCGCCACATGTGTAACCATCTGAGATAACGAGTCGGGGAAGCACGTGACCGGGACAGACGCGTGGTGCTATAAGCAAATAAATGAATGGCTTCTGTCCGAAAGCAGATTGTGTGGGCCTTTGATAGTAACACAACAATGACTTTGCGAAATGTTCTTGTACAATGTAACGAATGTCGTAAGAATTCAAATTATTTGAAAGCCTCTCAGTTTTGGGGTACTTTGAAGCGATTTCTTCAGAGTTTACAATCAGAATGATAAACTAAGTCATCTACAATTTTCGACACGTTTCACTAAGTTTTCATGGATAATTTAAAAATTAAATTCGTAAGCACGTCTTTACAAGATAATTCTACTTGCGAGGCATCCAGCGAATGCCTCCATAGTGGTACAATGGCGATTTTATGGCACTGCCCGCTGTACCTCAAAGCAGAAATCTGTGTAACGACGCTTTGGTATACAATTTCATCATCTTTATTAAATTCAATACATGATTTAAATCAGGCAATTTTCTCTACAATATGGCCATCTTTATGAAAGGAAGGTTTGGGCAAATTGGATTTCTGTATGTCGAAGATAGCCATATATATCTGAAATTTATACTTAAGCAAGGTTCAGTTTTGAGTGTGATGGTTTCATAAAAAAGACGACATTTTTTTAGAGCTACTGAGATCGAACTTTCTTCTTCAAGAAGTAAAAATATTTTGTGCCATTTTTCCGAACGTCAGTTAAATAAAATAAAATAATTAAAATGAATGAGCGAGGAAGCAATGATACTGCTATTAGCTGTAGAACTATTAAAATGGTGAGAGGATTTAAAAAATGTGAGATAAAAATTTTAAAAAGTTTTCCACGAAGGCATGAACAGATAACCCTAGCCTTCGCATGATTTCTCATCTTAGATTAAATTATCCAGTCTGTTAAAAACCTTTAGGATAAGTGTAAATAGGAATTAAAATAAATTTCTTAAGATCATATGTTTTAATGAATGTAGAAATTTACAAAAATATCTAATTCCCCAAATGAAGAAAATTTTTGGCTAATTTTAGAGAGACCATTTTAGAGGAAGCCGTATTTTGAACTAGCCATCTCAAATCTCGTGTTTTGAATTCGAAATAATAAAAAAACACAGATTGAGTTATTTACATGCTAAAAGTTTTAATGTCCATGAAAAATTTTACGAAGCATTATTTTCAACTTTTATTAGTTACATGATTTCGAAACACGGGAATAATAAAGAGTGCAAATGCTTGTTCTCGTGTGTATCCTTTAGAAGATACAGGATTTACATGTAGAAGTTAATAAATTTCACAGAATTCCAGAAAAAAATGAGAAAAGTTCTTCACGATGAAATAAATAATTAAGAATAAAAATATAAATAAATAAAAAAAAGAAAACGAAAATCTGAAAGGTTTCAGATTTTAAATTACGTCCAAAGGGGCGTTTTTTAAACAGTTTGTATGTTACTTTTATTTATTGAATATCATGTTCTTCGCATTTAAACCATAAAATTCAGTTAAAGAACAACAACGCAAAATAATTTTAAACTGAGCATATCTTTAAAATTTCCTACACACAGTCTCACGCACTGCAGATAAAAATTTTTTTTTCTGTACAACGTTGCTATTGCCCGCTTTGAAATCCTTGAGTTTGTTAATCAAAAATTCGTTAAAGTTTTACAAAATATGAAATCGTTAATAAAACAAATTTCAAATTTGGGCTTCCAGATGCCTATATTCGCAGCAGGATGACGGCATTCAAAATTCAATGGCTTTAGGTACCGTCGTTGTATCACAATGCGAGAAACATACATACATTTATGCACATTCTTCATTATTTAATTTCTTTAAATATAATACAGGGCTGCAATATTTTGTGGCAACAGTTTGAAAAGTGATACGGACTTTTAATGTTTCCGACGCAAAATCGCATAACGAGAACAATAATCCTTCAGGGACAAAGCCCCTTTGGACTAAAAAGAAAAATTCTGAAAGTTTTAAGATTTCCCATTACGCCCAAAGGGGCGTTTCTTTAATGTTTTCTGTGTTACCTTTATTTATTAAATATCATCAGCAATATCGAAAAATAATTTAAAAATGAGATATCTTTAGAATTTCCGATACACTGTCTCGCACGCTGGAGATAAAAATCTTTTTCCCCCGTACAATGTTGCCATTACTCGCTTTGAAATCGTTGAGTTTGTTCATCAAAAATTCGTTAAAGTTTTACAAAATACGAAACCTATAATAAAACTCAAAATTTCAAATTTGGGCTTCCAGATGTCCATATTCGCAGGCAGATTATGTTATTCAAAATTGGATAGCTCTAGAGGCCATTGTTTTATCACAATGCGAGAACCATGTATACATTTATGCATATTCCTCATTATTTAATTTCTTTAAATATGATACAGGGCTGTAATATTTGGTGGCAACAGTTCGAAAAGTAAAACAACGCAGAAAGTCAATCAACGCAAAATGCCAAAGCGAAATTAATAGCCCTCTTGGGTTAACACCCTTCGACCTAAAAAACTCAGTTAAGAAAAGATTATTATATCTACATTTTTTTCTGATTATGCTATATCTGCCGAAGACTAGTGGTATAGTAATTTGCATACAAAAGCTTTCTTGAAAATTACCTCAAGAGTTCTTCCATAGCAAAGTGTTTTAGAAACACAGGTGTATATTAAAAAATTGTTAGTGAATTAGTTCGTTGCCTTTTAGACGTTACGTTCTGGAGCCGAATTCATATTTTCTTTTATATTATATTAGAGAGTGCAAATATTTCGAAGTCATTTAAGAATTTTCTTTTTCTCTATTGAAGACATATAAAAATATTTTCAATATCTAAGCTTTCGTCAATGTCGAAATTTCGCTGTTCTGTACAGAAACTATTAAATGTGTAGCTGAGCATTCATCTTTTTAATATCTACTGTTATATATAGTCATACGTTTTGTACCGGCATGATCTGCTTTTTTGTTTGTGCATTATAAAAATTAAGGTAGTCTAATACTACAATTTTAATATGTTTTCTTACTTCCCTAAATAGTAGTTCCAAGACAGCTGCTTAGTGTGTTTCTGATAAAATATTTCTTACTTAGCAAATAGTTACAATTACAACAAAAAATGATTTATTCTGATTCCTCATTTTAAAATTCCAAAATCACTAAACTTGCTGTAACGAAGCAAAATTGCATATGACCTCATCTGTAAAACATTCCTCCCAAAAAAATTAACCTCGTTACGCTTATTAAACAGATTAAAGCTAAAGAACATGGTAGGAAGTGTACTACGTTATATAATCCAAATCTCCTACCGCTTTCTCTGCACTCACGGAGTCTTTGAAAGTTTTTATTTTTTTAGTTTTAAAGATGCCGCGAGCAATTCATGCTAATTCTTTTTTGTTAAAAATTTTCCTTAGTCAATGATTAAGCACTGAGTTATTGTGTTAATGCTGATTCGAATTAAACTTACTTTTAAATATGAGAATAGCGATTAAAAGTATCAATGGCTGCCGGAAATATCATAGAAATGTCAGATTGCGAAAGATAAACTTTATTGGAAGAGATAAATGTAGTGCCAAATTTAATCCATACTTCCTACGGGGCAATGGAGTGAAATTTTTGAAATTTGCCTTAGGAAAATAAGCCTATTGTTTCTTTTCCTTTATCTGAAATCATATTAAATCATAATGGATTATTAATTTTTTTTTTAATTTGTGACGAAAGCGAAAAATTTATTTGACGGAAGACATTCATATCGATACCAAAAAAATGTTATCTGTTAAGTGAATTACGCATAAATTAATGGATAAATTTTTATGACGACTTACTTACTCATATTCTTTCATTTTCATTAAATAACTTTTGAAATGACAAAATAAAAAAGAAAAGAAAAAGAAGAAAAAAAAATGTCATATTTAGATTTTTTTGGGGGGGTAGGCGTTAGATGTTTTATGCTTTTTTAACAGCTGCATAGGAATATTTTTGCAAAGAGAAGAGAGAGAAAACGTTTTTAGCAATTCCGTTTGCATGATTTCGTGTTTCAGTTTGGACTATCGGCAATTAATTTTTAAGTGGCTTTCATTCCAAAAGTACTTTTCACTTACGTTTGCAGTGCACGCACAGGCTCTTAAACCCTTGTTCAAAATACATTTTATATATTGGTCATCCAATTATTTCAAATACGCATCCAAGCACTGCAAGTCTGGCTCACTAAGTGGAAAATTAGGATCAGTGTCAATAAGTACTTTACAGGGCTCAACAACAGAAATGGAAACATCGACTTAAATCGAACACATGTTTTTCAATTTCTTGATTTAAGTAATGCATTAATTATTAAATCAAGGGATGCTTTATCTATATTCCTTGATTAAGAAGTTATAATATTTTATTATAATTGTAACAATATACATAATTTATATATATATATATATATATACAGTCCAGTCACATTAATGTGACCAATAGTGGTGTGAATTAGTGTGTAGTGGTGTGTATGGAAATTATAATTTATATATTTATAATTAAGTAATTTGTTACTTATATGTAAAATACAGTTTCAGATTTGATTGCGTAGATGTTGATCCATAATGAAGAATAAATTAATCCTCCTCACGTGATTCTTACATAACGCAAATGGCTCACATACTTACATAACATTTCAGCCAATATCCATTTTAAATTTTAAGACAGCAAATTCAAGCAATCAACCAAAATAATGCTCAACTAAAATTGATTTATTCCAAGCCGGTTTTTCACCTTGGACAGACCCCATTCATGCTTTCGTTTGTTGTCCTGCCAATATATCGCTACTAACCACGCTTATATCAATTATACTGTCATAACGATGTAAGAAGGCAAAAATGTGATCAAGAATGGCCGGACAGATTGCGTCAAAGACACTGGGTAATACATGTTGATAATATGTTTCTCAAGAATAAAATAGTATTAAATCAGCCGCTAGAATCGCTAACAACTTTTAAGCGTCGTCATCATGCATCTACTTCTTTACGAATCGGCATCGATGTTGCTATTAAATATGATATCAATCCGTACGCACACACAATTACACGTATATAATATTTTATATTATAAATATTCATTTATACTGCATATTCATACGTACAGCTAAGATAAAAACATGTAAATCAAAATTCTAATTTAAATTTGCAATAATCCCTTAATTCTACATTTGAATTTGGATATTTATCTT
The DNA here is from genome assembly GCA_000611955.2 of Stegodyphus mimosarum. NCBI lineage: Eukaryota > Metazoa > Arthropoda > Arachnida > Araneae > Eresidae > Stegodyphus > Stegodyphus mimosarum. Next base: position 242,321 of record KK114070.1, read on the forward strand.
TTACATAATGAGAATGACGTAGCTAATTCAGAATTTCAAGTCGAAATTTCAAAACCGAACCCTTTCTTCTCTTAAAATAAGTCTCCATGTTGGATATCTATACACTTTGCTCCTGCTTCTCGGTCTAGCTAGACTGCCGTTTACTGCTTCTCTTCTTACCGAAAAGGTCTCAAAAATGTAACTGTTCGGGAACAAACAGTCAAGTGCCAAGTCATTGGTGGCCACAAATGCTTAATTCAAATAAAAATGAATATTAATTTTGCCACGACTCCTTCTTATTAAATCTGCATCGGTTGGTAAGTTTGTTCTTCATTACGGATCTTCTAGGCAAGCTTCAACATCTAGCTAGGCAATTTCTGCAATATACATTTCTGCATCATTACACACATATATTCATGTATATGTACAAGATATCAAAATATGAAGAAAAATTTATTACCATATTAAACTTAACTGGAACCGTTTTTTAAATTCTTAATTTTAATCGTATACATCTCTTCTTCAAGGCTCCGCATTATACCATGTTACATCACGTTTTCGCTGCGCAGTACGAAATTGTTTGCCTAATCGCTGCTCAGGATTAAAACAAAGCGCGCGGAACTTATGAATAATATTACATGCAACTACGTATTATCTTTCCCCACTTCGACTTCCTGCTAGCAGCATGTCGCTTAGGCTGTACTAGTTTTTCTTCCTTATGTAAAATGTAATTGCGTGTCTAAAATTGCCGGGCGCATTTAGCACCCCTAGTGTTTTACCACTTAAGAAGATTTGGGCTAAGAAATTTGTTATCTAGAAGTAATGTTGTTTAACTACCAAGCTGGACGCGCTTCTTCCAAACTTTCAATCCGTTATCCACTAGTCATCACCAGTCAACTACGCAGCATTTGTTTTTCAACCATGACTGAAAAGGGAATTGGTGCATTCCCTAAATAAGCTCTTCTAATATTAAGTTATCTACAACAAAGTAAATATAAATATACAGCAACTAATATTCATCCGAAGAATTAATTACAAAATTAAACGTAGTGTAAGGAAACAATAAACATCTCTTTAGGTAAAATGTTAGAAATGACCATACTGCTCTTCAGTAAATAAATCCACAAGGCGACAAATGTTTCTCATTCTTTGCTCAAAGTGCTGACTTGGATATCATGCATGAGTGATTATAATGCTCTTTTACAGATCTTTCAGCTTCGAACACATCTGATTAGTATAAGATTCACGGTGCACTAATTGTACTTTCTTCCTACTTCCCATACACTAAGTTCGGTATTCTGTCCAGATATACTTATGAGCGCTTCAATTAGGGCGAAATAATCCTAAATAATAATATTCGCGAATATTTGTCGTTATTAGATTAAATAATATTCACAATGAGATTTCGGGAAGTTCCCATTGTGATAGGAAGTTTTGTGATGAACTACTTACAGAGGATGTTCTTAGCTCTTTTTTGTAAAATTTTCAAAACTCTCCTAATTTAAGGTAAATTTACAAAGCCATAACTAAGGAAGTATTAATTAATTGCAACAATTAGTAGAAAATAAAGGTCTGGGTTAAAACAAACATACCTATACGTTTAACTTAACTTAAACACTGCTTATCTTCCCTTTGAGTTTCATCAATTATATTAGCTCAGGCCTGAAGGTTATGCAAATTAAGAGCATGAGGAAGAGGATTTAAAAGTTATGTTAACTGGAATTCATGCCTAACGGAGCGAAAGCTCGCTTTGTTGCCTGGAAGAGTTTAATTCCAATCTGTATTTGTCAAAGACTGCAGCGTTTCTCGTTACCCTGTGAGGCTGGTCAGCGATTTTGTAGTAAAGTTTGTATATTATTGAGTATATTTATATTGATTGAGAAAGAACAATTTCTTAATAAGTGTAATGCACCAAATCACGTCTCTTTAATTTGTTATTGTCTAGAATTTGATTGGCCATCTGAGTTGTACATTCTGTCTTTCCTTGAAATCTATAAGGTGTGTATAAATAGTTTTATTGAATATTTACTCTGTGTCTGTGTTAAGTTGATTTAGTGAGGACCATAATTCGCCGACAGAAAAGATATAACTCTGTTTGAAGTAACATTAGGTACGCATACTTTGTTTAATAACAGAGTTATAAAATATTTAGAACTGACGTGTTGCCTTTCCGATTTCTTTAACTGTGTATGGTTTTTGCAGAAAAAACTTTCCATATATATCGGATGGTTCTTACTGTTTGGAGAACTAGAATTTGCTGTGAAGTCATAACAGTGCAAATAGAGCCGTGTAAATAACTCATATGAGTTTGCTGGGCAAAAAGAAGCTATCTTCTCACTTGCGAAAAGAACTCTACATTTTTTCAAGCACATTGAAATTACACTAGAAAGTATTGTATGCCTAATTAAGGAAGTTATTACAATGAGCAATAATTGGACGCCTTCATAACGGCGCCTCGTCATAGAAGTACTTGCACCTATATACAAATAGATCACTATTCCCCAAAATATAAACTTTCTCAAGGGTCTTCGATATAAAGATGCCGGTTTTAATATGAAGATCAGATTTTTTAACTCGAGGAAAGGAAACTTCATAAAGGTTCCAGTACATGCAAGTCAAGGCCTCTATGTTTAATAGGATTCCTTTTTTATGCTTGTTCTACTTTGCTTTTGCACAATAGTGAACTAAAACCACACTTGCCTCGCGGTGCCCCAACATAAAAGTACGGCACTATTATGAAGATCGCTTTCTTTAAGTCAAAAACTGAGCTTCATCGTAAGAAGTTTTACACTATTATATTTTTTGAAGATTTCTATTTTGACGAACAATGCCAATTTTCATAAACATGCTGGCATCTTTTTCCGATGGAACATCGCTCTGAAGCGATCCACTAACAATAGCGTATTAATACTCGAGATTACAAATGTACACTGCGCAAAAAAAAAAAAAAAAAAAAACTGGAAGGTTTCAGATTTAAAATTACGTCCAAAGGGGCGTCTTTTTAAAATTTTGCATGTTACTTTTATTTATTAAATATCATGCTCTTCGCACTTAAACTATAAAATTCAGTTCAAGAGCAATATCGCAAAATATTTTTAAATTGAACATATCTTAAGAATTTCCAATACACAGTCTCACGTGCTGGAGATAAAAATGTTTTTTTCTGTGCCACGTTGCCATTGCTCGCTTTGAAATCCTTGAGTTTGTTAATCAACAATTCATTATAGTTTTACAAAATATGAAATCGATAGCAAAAAAATTCCAAATTTCAAATTTGGGCTTCCAGATGCCCTTATTCGCAGTAAGATAACGTCATTCAAAATTCGATGGATCTAGGTACCGTCGTTTTACCACAATGCGAGAAACGTACATACATTCATGCAGATTCTTCATTATTTAATTTCTTCAAATATAGTACAGGGCGATAATATTTTGTGGTAATAATTTCAAAAGCGAAACGGACAGAGTGATTCAACGCAAAATCGCAGACGAAAACAATAGTCCTTCAGCACAAAGTCCCTTTGGACTAAAAAGAGGACAGCTTTATATTTCCCGTTCTACTGGGCCGATCGACGAAATTCAAATTGCGTTTTTCATGTCTCGAAAGCGCGACTTAGGATATATATTAGATTCATATATAGCATTGTTCTTATAGGTGTTTTGACAGACATTGGGCCTTTTCCTGAAAAAACACACCAATGTTTTTCCATATTTCGATTCTACGACTCAAATTATGCCTAAATATTAAATTTTGTAAAATTTGGTTGGAAATTTACGGAGAAATTCAAAAATTTAACTTGTCTAATTTTTTTCAGTTTGCGCCAAGAATAATTCCTTTGGGGAACTTTTTAATACATGGCAACCTATTTTCCTATCCCTTCCATTGTGCACGAGCGTAAAAAAAAGTCACATAGTTCTTACCTTTTTACATTGTGTATGAGCGGAAAAAAAGCCACATCGTTCCTACTTTTAAATAATTTTAGCATGGTGCGTAAACCACATGAGATGTTATTATCGCTTTCTACAAATATGCCAAATTTCAAAACGGGCCGACATATAAATTCACGTATATCTTCGAAAATTTTGAATAAAAATCTCTAATATTTTGCTGGTATACTATGAAATACATGCATTTTAAGTTTATGGTAAAAATTTTATAGAAAAAGTAGAATGAAAAAGTATAAAAGAAAAACAAATAAAATTGGAGTATAACACTTTTTTTTTAATATGCAAATTTAAGCGGAAAATCCTCTTTTAAAATGCTGAGCATTTCTCTAGGTATCAAGTTCTTACTTTTCTTTCCTTTATTTGATTAGTAACAAACATTTATTCTCGAACTGAAAAGATGTGACGAATATATGTAATTTCTTTACAGATGGAAAGCCTGTTCTAGTTACCCAGTACGTGGGTGGAGATATGGCTCCAGATACTCCAGAAGCTCCAGACAGAAGGAAAGGGGATATCGAGGATCTACAAGAATCTGCAAATCATCCTGCTAAACAACTCGTCCATTCCAGTGCAAGGTAACAGTAGTGCTTTCCTTTCTTATTTTATTACTGTACGATTTTAAGCAGCTTATTAGTTGCTTAAAAAGGCACATTTTTTACGGGCAATATATGTGTTAAACGTACGTATGTATTTACAGGATGGGTTAAAAATATTGCTATATATTTGATCGCATTGTGTGGTGACAGTATTATGGCGATGGGAAATGAGATAAGGCTGATGGAAAGTCTTACATGAACTAAAATTATTAATTTGAAAACAATATACAAAATTATCATAAAGGCCACTTCATTGTCAAAAATTGCTCAGAATTTCAAACGCTTCAACCTTGACCAATCTCCTGTAAGAATGCAGCTGGGAGTCATTTCAGAATATATACCTTATCGGATGTTTCCTGTTGTAAGCAGTCGCTTTCTCCGCTTTTCTTCTAATAACTAATCTAATCTTTTATTGCCCGAAAAGATCTAAGCAGTGATCAGTTGCAGCAAAGGCAGTAATAACAGCATAACGATAAAAAATAAATATATTTATCAATAAAAATTTGAAGACAAGTTATTATTCAGGATTTAAATAACAAACTGTTTGTTTTTATTAATTACTAATTACTGCAATTCATGTTACTGTTAAAACTAGAAATGTTGTTGTTTTTAACTTACTGCAGCTTAAATAATTTTACGCAATTGAAAAATTGTTTGCAATATTTTTCCCTAGAACTTCATAAAAATACAATCTATTTCAATTTTCCTTTGTATGAAAAATAATATTTCCTTCCTTTTAATTGATTAAAAAATTATTTGCAGTACTGCAGGTATTATTATGAAAAGATTAAATAATAATTGCATCTTGTTTTCTGCATGCTTCAAACAAACAGGTATTCATCACAATAAGTAAGATTTGAAATCAAGTTCTAAAAAATTAATATATTAGCATGTGATAAAATCCTTCATTTGAAGTTTGTTTAATTAATCCATATGTTGTGCTTTAATCTCAGTCCTATGCCGATATATACTTAACTATTCTTATAAGTAAAATTTTGTGTGACAAATATTTAAAATATCTGAATATAATTTCATAGAGAATTCTTTCGTCCGATCTATAAATATGGATCAAATGAAAATATTTCAAGTTTCTTGATTATTTAAAGTAGAATAAAGAGAAGAAAGAATCTGTAAGCTACAGAAAATTATTTTATTCTGAAGTAAAAGTAATGTTAGGAATAATAATTTAGGGATATTAAAAGAGCAGATGTTATGATTATAAAAAAAATAATTTTTGCGACCTTATGAAGTTTTCAGTAGAATGTTTAATTGCATACCTAAATTTGCTACGTAATTCCTTGAAAACCTACTTTGCGATTTTGATTATTTCATGCACTTTATGAAAATTGCCTTATAATCTTATAAAAACAATTCTATTAAATTTTTAAGATTGAAAATAACGAGTCAGTGAAGGGAAAGATTAACTTTTAATTATTTTCTGTTCCCATTTTCTACCAAAACATCGACATTTTCTGTATTTTTTGTTGAATAAAGTACTACCAAGAAAATGTTGGGAAAACAGACTGAAGATCTTAAACTTTATCCAAACTTTTATTATATATGTTTTAAGTTATAAATAACAAGTTCTAAAAATGCCTAAAGACTTAAAAATGACTTTTAAAATAATTTTCTGTGATTTTTTTAAAATAATTTAGGCTCTAGAATATCAAACAAGAACTTTTGAGTGAAGACATTCAAAAATATCTTATGTATCAGATTAGATTCGGCAGATGACAGTAAAGATAACTACATCTGCTTCATGATTTAATATGAAGATTTTAAATAAATTTTGTTGAGCTCAATACTTATTCTGGAACCGAAGATACTATTAACTAAACTAGCGAATGAAAAATTCTCTGATAAATGTCAGCCTCCAAATTGTATTTTTGTTTCATCAAAATGAGCATTCAACAAAATATTAAATATATATGAAGATTTTATCTATAATTATTACTATTTTAAGTTATGTTTGCTCCTAAAATAATAATATTTATTAAGTTATTTTTATTCTTTAAATTAGCGCTCACTTGCCTGTCGCAGTCAGCCTCTCTGATGCTGGAGGAGGAGAAGGTCATGAAGCATCGTCAGTAGATGGCGCCACTGACCATAATAGGAAAACAGAGCACTCTGCCTCATCAGAAAAAGGGCATCAGCAGGGTCACAGTTTGCATTCTAAGGTAGCCAAAGGACACGATCATGAGCGACATAGCAACAAACACGATGAACATCATAAGGAGACCGAAAAAGAGAGTCATCGACACGATACTCAAGCGCATGACAAAGGAGGAGCCACTCAACAAGGCATCAGGGAAAGGACGGAGATAGAATATTACGAAAGAGGTGAGTCAAGTTTTGTACATTAGCCAACAGATGGCACCACCAAAAGAGTACGGAATTTTTAGTTCTGGTGTTGATACATTCGGGTATAAATTTTAAGGCTTCTAATATTTTAAAATAAAAAAGAATTTAGGAATAAAATTTCTTAAATTTTTGGATCATCTTAACTTACTTTACTGGGTATGCGCAATAAATGAATATTTTACCAATCAGTGGCGAACCTATACTTTGATTTTGGAGGGTGTAGTCACTGTTATAATGTCAAAACTGTTGTTACGCAACTTTTCTCATACATAAAAAATTTTATCTTTAAGAAAAATAAAAAATGGGAAAATAATTTCCTTAAACACTGTCACATATCAAGTATCACTTTTTACACGCTCCCAGTTTTACTGTTTTAAGATCTTTATTTTAAAACATAAATATGTATAAGTATGCATATAAATTTATTGCGATAATAATTTCATATTTGACGTGATAATTAAATAGAACAATTTTATATTTTAGAAAACATCAAAAAGAAATTGGTACTTTCTGATTATCCGCACCTCCACAGAAAAGTCACGAAATCGTTAGCTACTTTGCGGAGAAACGGGTTTCTTTTCAAACTTGGGTATCTCTTGACGAGATTCAAAATTTTTCATAAAGTAATGTGCCAAAGACAAGAACCGTTTTCAAAATGGCACTGCATTGAGAATTCAGAAAAGAACAATCACGCTATAAAATTCAGAAAAGAATCCTCTGTAATATTTTTTTTTCTTCCGAGACACTCCTTCTGTAATTTTTTTTTTTTTTTGCTTTGTTGTTTTCCACATATAAATAGCGATCTGTTTTTGCTTAAAAGAACGTCAGACATTTGCACAAACTTGGCATCGCGTACAGTTTCGACGTTGCGCACAGACTGAAACGGATGTGTGCTGTGTGTATATATACAAAAGTAGCAACTAAAATACTTTTCGTCGACATCATGTCAAATAGCTATTTTGGTGACATACTGTTTTGTTTCATAAAAACCTTTTCGCGAGTCTTCGGTGGGGTGTAGCATAATCAGAAAGTATAATGAAATTTATTGATATTTACATAATAACGATATATGTAACGCTTTTCAGAGCACTTCTTGGACACGGAGTATGATAAGGCTAAAAAAGGTCATGACAAGACAAGCGGGCTCAAGGAGCATGAAAGCCATAACAATCACGACTCCTACGAAGATAAAAAATTACACGCCAAAGAGAACAGCGATCATCATAAAACGCACACCGGAGGCTCTGTCGCCACGGGAAGTGACACCGAAACAGCAGCTATAATTGGTAAGCAAACTTATTAGTTTTACTAGAATAAAAAGAAACCTTATAGCAAATAATTACTCAAAACGAAGCTCTCTTCTTTGTATTTCCCTTGTAATAGTACTTATATTACAGTTATTATGTTACAATACATGAACTTATTGCATATAAGTACAAAAGATTTCTAATTTAATTTTATTTCTTCATTAAACCTTTACTTTGGAATGATAGCACAGAAATTTATAATCGAATTGTTACAAACAGTTCGTTTACGCTATGGGCGATAAAAGAAAACTTCTTCCAATTACATATTACTTTAATAATTTTTAAAATGGTAGTGTCTTTTTTAGATTGAACGCATTTTGTTGGACACTTAAAACAGCTGTGAATAGTATATCTAACTTGAATACAATAAAGTTATGAATACAGTAATTAGAGTAAATACTGTATTAATTTTCATGCAATAAAAGGGAAACTACTGAGAGAAAGGGTGTAGATTTTTCCAATTTTATGCAATACGCATAGAACATACCCATTTTTATGTGATATATGTAAAATACTGTTACGAATTTCACATTTATTTGGCTATTTATTTAGAATTGTAATTAGATTTGCTTCATGTTGCCTTAGCAACGCAGACGATTTTTGAAGAGAAAGCTACGTCAAAAAAAAAAAATAGCAATAAAAATAAAAGAGCGCGTGCATTTAATGCTTAATAAATAAATATCTCGTAATTACTGTTGCCATCCAGAAAAATCTAGAAAAATCGTGAT
>KK114070.1:256889-281077 GCA_000611955.2 Stegodyphus mimosarum
ACAAAATAACAGCCGAAAGAGAATATTTCTTAAATGGTAAGCTACATTTTCCATTCTGACCCGCAGAGTAAATTGAGAAGGTTTGAGAAATTAACTTGAAAACATTTCAGTACGAAAATTGGCAACAAAAGTATAAGAATTGTAACTGAGAACATGTAACCGCTTAGTAACACATATGTATTTATTTTAATGATACAGTGATCTTCGCAGGAAATTAATACATATCAATTAGAAAATCCAGCGATTTTCAGTTAACACTGACAAGTTTGCAGTGAATGTCATTATATTATTTAAGGGTATTGACATTCAAGTCATTCTTTAATTTTATTACTATTGGTAATACAGAGCTGTTTTCGAAAATGTTAGCATTACTGAAATGAAGAATTTCATCCGAGACAGCTTAATGAATTAACGTCGGTTGATTAATGTTATCCATCTAAAAGCATTCTCTTTCTCCCAAACTTCATTTATAAATGTTTTCTGTTGATCATCAGTATTTTTATAACCAGCTGTGTGCTTAACACTATAGCTAAAAAAATTGAAAATGTAGTCAAATTCTGCTATAATGAATTTCGAAAAGGTTGAAAGCTATAGCCGAGGGTTAGCTATATCCGATCCGATAAGAAATGTAGATTATCTCAAAAAAATTAAAAACTGACTGGTGAATCATTAATAAAAAAATTTTAGCTTCCCCATATGTACCAAAACAGTGAATACTAAGTTTTTTTAAAATCATATTTTAAATTTTAATTACAAATATTATTTCTTTTTATTATTTTAACTTGTTTTCCGTTCTTTTTCAGTTTCTATGTTTGTAAATAATTTTACATTATAGATTATTTAATATAAGAATTATGATTTAAACCAGGGACAGCAAATCTATGGTACACGACAGGTATTTCGGTGGTACGCCACAGGTTCATATTAAATTACTCTTATTCACGTACGTTCACTAAAATCATTATTAAAAAAAAGTCTCCAAGACTAGCGGCCATCAAAGGCGGATCCGAGAAACAGCTCGTGCATGTACGCCATCATGACATTTTCCAAGACAGATGAGTGACTAGTTCCTTTTAAAGACAACATTTGTACAACCCAAAAATAAATGACTTAGCTAATAAGGTTCAGGTGTCGAACTAAATGGGATTTAGTTTTAAAATGCGATATTGTAATATTCGTTTATAATATTAAATGAATGTATTTTGAAAAGTAAAAAATATATTAAGGGTCTTAAAGAGGACGCCATTTTTTAAGTGAAAAAATAAAGGCAATGAATAATGTATTTTGAATTGTATTGATACATCTAATTTTTCATAGTATAAAAAATTAAAAACAACTAACATTTATTACATTTATTTTATTTTTTCCCTTAAATAAAGTGCTTCCTCTTTAGGACCCTTTACAGTATCTTAATATTAAACTGAAGTATTTAAAATGCAGTGTATTCAATTTATATCTGATGCAAGTTAATAACTAAACAACAAATATAGTTACAAAGCATAATTCGATAGTTTGAAATCAAAGTAGGATTTTAAAAAGGATTTTTAAAAAGAAATATAACAAGTGGCACAATGAAATAATAAACCGTAACTTAACTGGCACACTAATCGAAAAAGGTTAGTCATCTCTGATTTAGATCCTTTCCTCAAAATACATAGATACATCGTAAACATATTTTTGATTATGAATAAACATTTTTGGGAAGCAATATGATCTCGTAAGGTATGCTTATCATTTATTCTGTTTTGTAAAGAACTGAATGTTAAACATATCGCAAATAGCCCTTTTCTAGAGCACATAGGAGTGAAAATAAAAGAATAGTAAACTTATATCGTGTCTATCCTAATAGCCTAAACATGGATTATTTTAAGAGTTAGTAACGTTTCAGTTAAAATTTGCAGAAATTTCCGAAAAAACCCTGAAAATTAACCCCCCCTCCAAAAAGAAAAGGGGGGCAGTCTACGATAATTGTAAAGTTCACTATATCTGATTTTCAAACAAATTTGTAGATTCAATACAGACGGATAAATAACATTAAGTATGTAAAAAATTGGACGGGACCAAATGGTTCTTTCGTTACATCTTGAGGTTCGTTACAAACCGATTTAGCTTAGAAGAGCATGACAGTAATTCCTCGAACCCCACAAAAGACGCTTTATCAAAATAGATTTTTTATAATATAGTATATCTAGTGAAACTTTTATATATTAGTTTCTTTCTGACTAATTACTGAAATTAATTACTTTAATAAATTAATTAATTTCAGTTAACAGTTAAAACCGATTATTATAAGATTTTGAGATTTGCATCTACGTTTGTGTTTTCTCTTTCTACTTCCAGCTCTTACAATATCTTTCTTTAACTAAAACGTTTTAAAGATTTTTTTTAATATTTAATCCAAAAATTTTTAAAGAATTAACAGTACAGTTGTCTGACATGCAGTTTGAAAAGTCTGTCAGAGAGGCAACGTTTACTAATAGCTCTAATTTTAAGGAGTGCGGAAGTTTCAAGTAACTTATCTTTGACGTAGGGATGCCTTGTTACAGAATTCTTTATACATGACAATCAACATGATAAACACAACATGATCAACATGATTTTTTAACAGACATACTGACGTTGCGAAGTAAAATATGATAAAAGAGGACACAGTTATTATTTGCTTTACTTTTCATACTTATTTTTGGTTTATATTCTTCCTCAATACCTGTGATGATTTTATTTAATTGCAGACGCCCACCATGATAAGGGATCATCCACTCACACCAGCGGATCGAAACTTAAAGACCAAGAAGGCACAGCTCATGGATCCAAGGAAGGTGAACGAGATAGAGGATTCACGAAAGAAGAGAAAATCGAAGAGGCTCATGATGCCGCTTATGATGCCAAAAACAGACACTATTATGATGGAGAACAGCATAAGGAAGATTTTTCTTCCGGGAAAACTTCTTCATCTTCCAGCGGGCAGAAGACGCAGAAAGAGGAAATAGTCCCTTTGGTAAGTTCACAGAGGATACCAAGAAAACCTTTGCCCGTTGTCGTAACAGCAGATTTGGAGAGTCCATTGCTGACATGGAAGCGAAACAAATTAAGCAGAATAAGAATGTTCTTTCCTTGGCTTTCAGTTGTGTTCTCTGCTTGAAACGCCTACAGTAGTTTTCTGAAAGTTTGTGTTCGCTATTTATATTTTGTTCATCTTCTTTTTTTATTTCATATAATCACGAAAGAATGTTAGAATGCAAATGTATGTATCAGATATTTTACATGTAATAGAATCCAAAACTTACTTGAGCGAAGATGATTACTCTGTAATTCCAAAAAGGAACGTCTAAAATATGACAAACAGAAATGTTACGAAAAAATTAGAGACCTATCGGTGCATGAAATATCATGGGGTAAAAGAAAGCAAGAGCGAAAAATCTCACACAGTGTCACGTGAAAGAAAAAATAGGTCAACAGAACAGTAAGTTAAAATACAGAGTAGCAAAAAAAACATAGTATAATAATAGCACTGTAAAGCGATATGCTTATTAACGTTCAATAATGAAAGTTTTATAGTGAAATAAATAATCATACATATCGGCTCAGGCAATTAAGTCCGTATTAATTTCATCGCACAATAAGAAATGAAAAGAATGTCTACTTACTCATTTGGATGTTTTTTTACTAATTAGAGTTGGAGATTATGCACTTTCTTCTTCTCATCTGTTCTTTGTATGATTTCAAAAATGCTTATTTCACTGAATAACTCAGCTCAGGGGAAGTGCGAATTAAACGATATTTGATATTTGAATGAAACAATTGCCTTTTGAAATTTTCCATCAATACGAGTATTATGTGAACTATATTTATTTTCGTTTCGTATAGACATATGTGTATATCTATTTGATTTTCTTACTATGCGATGTTTTTTAATTTTTAACTTCAACTTTAGCTTGCTCATGACGAGAAGTTCTGTGTATTTAAAAAGATTCGAATACTCTCAGTTTCTTTCGAAGAGTATCATATGTTTCGCAGCAATTTTTTCTTTACATTTCTTTACATTTAATGCTTCACATTAAAATCTATTGTACAAAATTTCTTATTCTGAATAACGTGTTAGTGAAAAAATGGGTTTCCGAATGTAAACTTGTATACATATTACTCCAAAAGCAATTTCTTTTACCTAACACTATACATTTTGTTTCATGATGAACACTGTGTTCTTCACATAATCACCATGATGATATAATCATGAGCCAAATTTTTCCATGTCTCGCAAAAACTCGTAAGCTGAGGTACCATACAGAAGCCACTGTGCCATTGCTCTTTTGACACTCTGGTCAAGCACGATATCCTTAGAAAGTTAGGTAAAGCTGAAACTCACCTGATGCCAGACTGGTCTCTATGGTTTAAAGCTCCTCAACCGAAATTTTGCAACAGTTTCTAAAAACAGATCAGTGAATCGCCTTTTTGATCTCAAAACAAAGTAGCTATCTTTTACCGGCAGACAGAATTATTTAGATTTTCAAATGTCCATTTGGTTTGTGGAAGTCCACATGACTTAATTTGTATTTGCATGGTTCGAATCTGTAATGATATGGTGAATTTATATCTGAACATTGTTGACACTGCATTTCAGAATATCTGGCATGAATTACATATTGCTGTAGGCATAAAAGAGGGTATGTGTTTCTTTTAGTCATTTGACCCTCAGGAAAGGCTCACAAGATCCGCCGCGCACGCACTTTATGAAATGCTAAATGCTATCATTAGGAACAATGGCCTAAGGATTAATTTAAATCACGCGCTACTCCTTTTGCTATCACTCATTTATTCTCCTGTACCGCACTCTGGCGAATATAAAGAATATCTTGAAGGTCACAGATTGAGTTACGAAGATGTCAAGAAAGCGGTGACGCAGTAGTTGTCAGTCTGTTTCACAAGATGACCATTGAAAATTTTGTCTCAGCTCTTTTTGTTGGTATGAAGGATGAAAAAAAAATATGCCCATCACGGAACAATACAGTGTAGTATTTTGATAAATTTTGCTTTTTAAGCAATAAACGGTGTAAAGTTAACTTTTCAACGACACTGATACATTAAAGCTGAACTTTTTGTTAGTTAAGTAATAGTTTATATAAGGTTGATGGTGTCTTCCGATTTTATTCGTTTTCAGTGGTTATTTGGTTACTTTCTATTCCATTTAGCATGGTAGTACTTAATTCTTCTTATAGCTATGTCTGGAAATTTCTTTCTTCGGTGACAAAAGTGACATGATAATTATTTAAGACTTTTTATGCATTTGTAAATGTATTATAAACTAAGTTTAATCACTGAGTATTCAATAAACTGAAGTTGTTCAAAAGACTCTTCTTTTTTTATAATGACTTCTTCCATATCAGATTTCTCATACTTTTCTAACAAACAATGGAAGCATCAAATATTTCTTACATTTATTAATATCAAGATGTTAAAGAGGAAATAAACGATTTCTCTTCTTGCACTCCAAATTTTTTTCCTTCTCTAGACTAATCGAAATTCATTTCAATTTTGTCACAGGGATAATATTTTAATTTTTAAAAATTTTCCCACAACTCAATGAAGTTAAGAGCCTTAAAAAGAATGCATATCATTTGCGAACGTCAGTACAGTGAATCACCGGTTAGCAAATAATTCGTATTGCAAATAACACGTATTTTCTTTGAAAAATATGGAAAAAGTTACCTCTTTAGACCAGTGCTTGTTGAAAATGAACAGATTAGAAGCTTTCGGAACAACTTACGGTTTTTGCCCATTTCTAACTTTGTAGATTAACTTTGTTTATTTTGAAGCAGGAGACTTGAAAAAGGAGCAATGCCGTGGCCGGGAATCGAACGACGGACCTCTTGATTACGCGTTGAGCGTGCTGACCACCACACCACGAAGGTATGCTAAGAAGGCGAGAGAAATACCTTATATGCTTCGCGTTTTAAAGGGCGATTGAGAATTAGGGAACCCAGTCGCCAAATCTTGGTGGTGGAGAATCATCATCCACAACCTCTTTTAATTCGGACGCCACTATAGAGAGCCCTTAGGTTATTTTGGAGCAGGAGTCATGAAAAAGGAGCAATACCTTCGCCGAGACTCGAACCACTGGAATACGTGCCGAATGTGCTAACCATTACACCACGAAGGCATGCTAAAAAGGCGGGATACATACCTTATAACGGGTAGAACAAAGTTAAAAGCTTAACGTTAATTCGCAGCTGTAAAGAATGGAGTGATTCTTGCTAATCTTAAGGACGGAGATGTATTGCTAATTAAAGTAACAGAACCAGAGCAATTGTGCATGGTTTTTAGGATTTTCAAAGTGCAAACAGAAAAGAGGCAAAATAACTTTTCCACAAAGGTAAGAAATATAAATGAAAGAAAACGAAAGGGAAGACGAAGGTAAGAGAGAAAAGATAACCAATGATGGAGCTGTGGAAAATGCCTAGACACCTTGTTAAATTACACTTGTCTATACAGGAGCTCTAAGAGCTCTAGTTTAGTGATATAAGATCTTTCTGCAGTGTTTCCATGTTGTTCAAAGCATTGTCAACAGTGCTTGTCCTCTAAGAATCAGCGTAAGATGTATGCATTTGCAGGACTAACTTCTAAGATTTGAGTAGAAGCTGCTTCTTCAGCTGCAGAAGTAAAAATGACGAAAGGAAAGCATTTCCTCAATCGATAATTTTGAATAAAAATTCGAGAAAATTCTAGTTAAGGAGAGGAATTAAGCTACTGTCGCCATCTATTGACGAAAAATGAAGATGACTGTGAAATAGTTTCCTTAAAAAAAAAAAAAAATTGTAACGAAAATATTTCACAACAGTTATTTTCACTTTTTCTCAATAAAGTATTCCAGTAGCTTTGTTCCTTTCTTTGGTTGGAATACATGCTTTCCTTTTGTGAATTTGAGACTTGCAACTGAAGAAGAAAATTCCAACTAGCCTTCGAAACTAATCCTACAAATCTATGCAACTTAACGCGATTCTTCTTGGTAGAGTATCTTTAACATTTGTTTTCGGCTTTTTATTTTAGTCTACATAATTTATCTTGTTCAGTTAAAACATCAAACTAGTTATTTTTTCCATGAGCGTATTAATCAAATAAAATTGGGAGTTCAGTTATTACCCCTAAAATTTAAATTTCAGACTCTGCCTAAAATCAAACCTAACTAATTTAAACCTTCGATACTGATAGGCTTCGAAACTAAATTCAAATTACATAATTTAAACCTATTCAAAGTCTCCTAAATTTGATCTACTGGAATTCAAACTTTCCTAAATTCATCTAAAATTCTGAATTCAAACTTTCAGCAGTATTGGATAGTAAAATGAAATGCACCTTTAATTTTAGAACTTTAATAACCAGAGAAATTTTATAGTAACTAATTTTTATTTTGTCAAATAGGGCTTATTTAAAAAAAATCATACACGTATTTGTGCATGTACAGTTGTCATAATGTTTTTTATAAATCACATTCATATCTGATAGCTTATTTGAAAATAATTAAAAATC
This sequence comes from Stegodyphus mimosarum, assembly GCA_000611955.2. NCBI lineage: Eukaryota > Metazoa > Arthropoda > Arachnida > Araneae > Eresidae > Stegodyphus > Stegodyphus mimosarum. Next base: position 264,414 of record KK114070.1, read on the forward strand.
CTATTTTATGGTTATAAGAATTACTCCAGTCCTTCTTATGCACGGTTGTCAGATGCCTTTTCGTAAATGAAATTCCAAAAAGTCAGATTTTAAAAATTTTTATGGTCATAGAATTTATTTTGCTTGTTTGGTGTCTTCGTCGTCTTTTTATGTAATAAAAATATATACCATTATTTTGGAAAATTTTTGTGCTCTTACCTCAGAGAACTGACATTTGACAGGCCAGATTTTTTTAATTTTCAAATCTGTAGTCTTCAAAACCTTTTTTACGAATCATTCATGGTAATGAACTCAAATTTTTAAATTTAATTTGTCTCTCACATCTAGAGCATCTGGATGAGATTTCCGATGAAATAAATCTACTGTCAAATATACTCTCCACCTTTCTTGCCTTCGCTTATTAAGATTATCGCTTTTTTCTTGTTCCATTCATATTTTTAGAAGACAGAGCATCCTAAATCTCGCAGTCGTTGAATATTCTTTCCTGTACAAGTTTGAATAAAAAAAAAGAAAGTCGTGAGGCACAGAATGCACTGAACTTTCTTAAAATTCTCGTAGGAATCCGGGCAGGGCTTTTGAGCACAAATAAGATTGTAAGAACTTCATTACGTCTTCTGAAGCGACGAAAATTCTTCACATCTAGTAAGGTTTATGCGGCATGCAGTCGAAATAACAAATATGATCTGGATCTCGACAAAATTTTGCGCAGTGATTTCATTAAATATACACTTAACTTCTTCCTTACTTTATAGGGCCTACCTAGAGCCGATAAAAATCACTAAATACTGGTAGTTCCGACCTGAATTCGATTCTAAACAAATGGGCTGGCTGCATGGTAACGTCCATACGAGTTACCATGCCGCCAGCTCTACAGGTGTCAGTTTCAATTACAAAATCCTCCACGAAGTTTCTTTTTGATTAAATCGTCTACTTTTATTTTTTTTCTTTCATTTAAATTATACAAAAACTAAGAAACAAGATTACATATTTTTAGACGGTATTGAATTAATATAGAATAAATGTATGTTGCATGGTTATTGGTTTGCAATAAAAACTAATTCATTGCAAGAAAATAGCATTCATATCATGTAATCTAAAAGCATCAATCATGTAAGTTTCAAAATATAGCCAAACATCGTTTGGGAAATGTGCATCTTTTCAATAATATGTCATTATATATTATTTGCCAATGAGCTGTCATCACAAGTGCTTTAAAAATATGCATTGCGATATTAATTTTATTTAAAATAAAAATTATATATATTATACTTTTGGTTCTATGCAAAGAAAAATATTTCATTATTTCATATTAAAATAATAATAACTTAAATGTAAGATGAGTATTAAGTTTAGGGACTCGATAAGTAAAAAATTAATTCCACCGGTTATTTTAATTGAAATAAGTTGGCTGCGCTTTGAAAGAGATAGAGAATAATTTTATTGTTACATTTTATCAAAGTAAGTGTATTTGGTATTTTGTTTACAAGACACAAAAATATTTAATTCTTTTTAAAGTTTGATCTTTGCTAAACCCAAAAAGTTAAACAAAGAATGTCTTTATTTTGTTTTTATTACTGTAAGTATGCATTAGGTCTGAAGAAAAAGCAGCGTACGTTGTTCGGTTTTCCGATTATTTGAACTAATTAATTCATGATAGCTGAAGATCTGTTGTACTATTCTGGCTTCATTTCAAAGTTTTGTCTAGCGCTCGTGCCAGACAAATTATCAATTATCAGATTAGGGAAGAGGGATTATCTTAAATTGAAAAGTTAAAAATCATATTCGCATAATAAAAATAAATAAATAAATAAAAAATAATTCGTATTAAAACTAAAAAAAAAGTCCCGAAACAGAAAACTCTTTTACTTTTATAAAGTAAATCAATATCGATATCACGTGAATGATATATTCAAAATTACTGAAACACTAATTAATTCTTATTTTTTGATTAAAAAATCGGCTTACTTTAAGATAATACGAAGATTTTATCTTTGAAATTAAAGAGTTAAGGAGAAGCATTTAGATTTAAGAATAAAGTTCTTTTTTAAATTTGTATTAAAAAAATTACAGCACGATAATCTTCAAATAGTTACGCTGTTATAAAATGAATTACTAATTTCTAAAAAAGAAGGGGGCAGAATTGTACATGTCGCTCGCTTTGAAATATCTCTGCATATTAACAGAAGAAAAAGAACTGTGAATTAAATTTTAAATTTCAGATTATACGAAAGTTTTAGGTAAGCAAATGGGATTTACATTCGTCTACTCTTACTACATCTTTGATTGGAAATAAGTACTCAGAATATACTTATTTCCAATCAAAAAAATAAATGTGTTTGTGTTTCCTTTTATATATTTATTAAACAATAAATGTCTTTAAAAATTCTCACACAATGAACAATAATCTGTAGCTTTCAATATTAATAGTAAAGAGTAAATAATAGTAATAGTAAAGGGCAATAATAAAAAGCAGCACCGTTAACAAAATTGAATTCAGAACTCAAATATTATTATAACGCTTCATGAGTAGAAATTTCTAAAAGCATTTAACTGTTGAAAAATCATTTAATTAAATCTTTAGAACTGTGTATAATTTAATAAAAAATTAAAAAATGGCAAATAAGTTTTAAAACTTTGACTTACAACTGAAAATACTGATAGGAATGATAGCATTTAATTGAAATCAATGTTACTATAACATAAAAATCTCTAATTACATAAAATTTATAAATAAAAGATAAAAAGAATAAGGTGTAATTAATAGAAATTTCTGGGGAAAGTTTTCTTCTTACCTTGCATTAAAGTAAACGAAAGACAGGTAAAATAATTTGCTAATTTCTAAATAACCCATAAGACTGATTAGACTTCAATTGATAAGACTTATTCTTGATATAGTATATTTATATCAACTTACGGTGAACCAAAAAACTTTTAAACGAGATTTGCAGTGTTGTTATTGATCGCTGGTTTGTAGCAAGTTCGAAGTTAAAAAGTTGTCTTTTAATATATTCACCTACTAACACAGTGACAGACTCTTTATTTTCTTTTTAGGCGCCCCCTGCAGTCAACTATGTGGACGCACACCCTCATCCTCTGCCAATATTTCCTCTTCCAATTGCTTATTCTCCTTCTAACGATGGTGCCAAAGCCGTGGTAGCTTATCCTCCGGATAATCTTAACCCAAGGAAAAATTCCGCTAACGATTATCAACCTCCTATAACTAACAGCCGCCAAGCTCGTAATGGAAGACCTTCGGTTAGCGATTTACGAAAGCAAGAGCCCATAGGTGGTTATGATGACGATTATGATCAGCCGGAAAAAAATGGATATGTCGGCCACGCTTCTTACAAGAAACGGAATCCCAGCCCTCTGATAGCAAGCATTAGAGATAGCGTTCGAAAAGACGTGCATGCAAAACCTCCATCTTATTCAAAATCTGAGAGCACATCATCTGAAGAAAATTCTGTGCGCTTTCCAGCTGAAGAAAGCGAGAAACATAAGTATAGTGGAGAAAGAGATAGCGAAGAAGAAAGCGAAGAAGTAGTTTTTCCTCAAGACGAAAAGCAGTATAAAGGAGACAACAGAGATCGAGATAATAAAGATAGCTATCAACTGACACCGAAGCCACCAACACTTATTGATTTGCGCAAAGAGCATCGACACACTGCTGAGAAAGATAGATCGTATCCGGAAGTGCCGAACCAAACCCGATATCATCAAAATGCTAACGTTCATCATAAGCCGTATCCTCAGCTTCAAAACACCAGAGATGCCCAAAGGTATTACGAGCAAATTCAACCAGATGTTCGGGAAGTTCAACATCCTGATAAACTACTACGAACAGTAGACGTAAATGCATATTCTAACATTCAGAGCGGAAAGGTTCCAACTAACGGTCATTTAAGCCATGATGTACTTCGTTACTCACAACCACAAATAAATCAGCCTTATGCGGATGTGCAACGTAGAAATCGAAATAGCAACCAAGTACTTTACCCCGATATTCAAAGTTTTTATAATCTTGGCAACGAAGGGCCGTTTGGTCAACGCCAGCTACGTGTAGAAAAACAGCCGCAAAATTCTCTCAACGTTCAACAAGATCAGCACACAAGTAGGATAAACCAATTGCTTCAGACGATGCAGCAACAACCAATAGGAAGAATAAATCAATTAATTCACAACGCGCAGCAACAAAATCCACGCCCACTAGCTTCCGTAGAGCAGTTACCCAGAGCGATGAGCCCTTTGGAGCAACTGCAGCAACTTCAAGCAAGAGTAACTGCTCAACAACAAAATAATCAACGAGGATTAACTTTAACACAGCAGCATCAAAACACTCAGCGAGGAGTGACTCCACTGGAACAACTTCAGCAGCAAACAAAACCGCCATTCAGTCCAGTCGTGCTTCTTTCTCGCGGACCTCCTTCCCAAACCCAAAACCATGCAGTCGATGTCTGGTACACTCGGCAACAAAGTTAAATACGAAATGCAACGTAGAAAACATAAATGACTGCAAAAGTTTTAATTAAACTAGCATCATGAGATGAAGTGTTTTGAGAAAAGGTTTTAATCGGCAATGGGTTTTAGGCGGCGCCTGAATATTGTACGGAAACAACGGGACAAACTTTTATATTTTGGAAAATGAGATGTTTAGCAGTGGTTAAATTGTAATTCAGTATTTACTGATCTTAAATATAAAATCAGAAATGAATGTTATTTATTCCATATAAAGCACCTAAACCAAGTACTGAGAAAAAAAATTTTTTTTTTTTTTTTTGAATTTCTGTACATTTAACATATGATATTGAGAAATCGAATATACCTTTTTTTATTTAGAAATTTCCAGATAAATGTTATGAAGTATTTTTTATATGAATATCTTGATACGGACTATTTTGATCAACCGTAAGTTTTACAGTTATGCTAAAAGAGATGTGAATTACAAAATAATTATTGTAATTATTATAGAGCAGTAATACTGACAGTTTCTCCTATTAACATCCTAGTTTATTTTTTATCTTATCCTAATATCCTATTTTTTTTTTCAAAGTTACACAATAATAATTTTAATTTTTCAAGTAGCTAGCTCTAAATGAATTATTACAAATTTCAAGTTGCTAGGTATTAAATCCAAACTGTTAGTTTAACCTGAAATGTAAACTACAACTGACTTTTAAAATAAAAAACACAGTTAAACTGAAGTCTAATTAAAAAAATTTCAGAAATAATTATGAAAATTTAAATTACTTTCATCATAAATTTCAATATTTTTGTGCAGAACTTTGCAACATTTATTATGTAATTTGAGTTATGGATCACATTACAAAGTTTGTTAAATAACATGTCTGAAAAGAATAAGTTAATAAACTATAAAAATTAGTTACATAAAACCATTTTAAGCATTTAATGAAATTTTCTATAAATAGAGAAGCATCTGCTATAGAAAATCTCTTTCGCTGAAACGTTTCTTCCCTGCGCAGAGATTCTCCTGCGTACAAAGATCGCATACAAAAACCTACATGAAATAAAGAAAAACTCTTAGCTTGTAATTTTAAATATTAAATTATATATTCGTAGATAATAAGCTAAATTTTTAAAAACTACAAGTTTATAGAAGGGATAACGCACCATTCGTATTCTAAAGGATGAATAGAGAAATTTTAAGAACTATTAGCTATCCATTCATAAAGCTTCTTTTCACACAACACAAACAAAACTTTGATATAGCAAATGCATAAAATGAAGAGAAAGAACCCGAGCTATAATATTTTTAGATTAATTCGCGAGAAATATTGTTGATTGTAGTTATTTGTTATTTTTACACCACTGAATGAACTTTCTTGTATTTATTTGTTTTGTATATAAAAGGGCATTTTGTATTTGTGAATATTAAACTGTTGGGAAATATTCTCCGATGTATTATTTTCTTTCATTTCACATATTACAAAATGAATAGCTTTATTTCAATTTAGCTTTCAAGTTTAACGTAAATTCGAACTGTACTTGTATAAAATCTAAGGATGTAAGCAGGATGGATCGGTTTTATACTCCTTTAATTGCGCCAGAGCCCGGCTCCGGTAATTCTCAGTTTCTGAGCTAAATCCTAATTCTAGCCCGAGTGCACCAGAACCCTAAATAGAAGGGCTTCGGCACTTCGTTTATGTAAATGAAACACAGTTTCAGCAGACAAATTTTATTTTAAAACTAAATATGCTTTAAATATCGATTATAGCTTCCGAACGCGTACCTGTCTGTCTCTGGGGAACAAACACTGTGACGAAGGTTAAGACTTTTAAGGAAAGAAAAGCCCCCACCCAAATGTCAAAGGCTTGTTCTTCAGGTAGTGTAATGAATTTATGACAGCGGGTAAACTGTTTTGTTTCCAAAAGTACCAAAAGTGCTTACCTTGGTCGTGCACTTTCACCGTTAGTGACCTCTCACTGCAGAGCTTTTGCAGTCTAACTATGTAACCAAACAACGGGGGACAAAAATTGCATGTTGTACAGACCTTACATTTTTTCTCGTGGTGTTATCGGATCGGATTCTGGGGAAACGTTTTGCCCAGCTTGACAGCTAAAATTATACCGACAGAGTGTCGTGGTCTAAAAAGCACTGGACTCTTCGCTCTTTGTTTTGAAGCTACACTTCTCCATCCAAATTTCTTTCCATATTTCATCTATATTGTTCCTAACATTCTCTGCATTGTCATTAGTCTCATTTTATTTTTTTCTATTGGTGTGATAAAAAAATAATGGCTTTTGTTTCGTTCTTGAAATAGTACGTTATATTGCATATTCAGGTGTTAAATTTAGTCGGAGGCAGGTTGAGTTATGTCTTAGTTTTTGAATAAAGTTGAAGTCCAGCCAGAGCCCCAAATAAGACGTTATCCGATATTTTATTACTTTTATTTAACTATTTATCATGAATTTAATAACTTGTTAAATTTTACTTATATCTTTATATTCTATTTAATGTTGATTTTAATTTAATTATTTAATTATTACTTATTTTATTAGTTATTTTATTTTTCCTCTCTTCTTGATAGCCTTCTATAGAGCTCCGGCACTTATGATGTTAGAAATTAAACCCTGGCTAAAATACTCAAAATGGTTCCCTAAAATAGTTTAGCATTTTTGGAAATCTTACAGAAATTTCCAGCTTTGCAGTTTTGGGGACTTAATTATGTCACTTTCGTGATAGCATTTATTCTACTATTACTTGAAACTGGAATCACTTAAAGAGTTTTCTTCTCAAAGAAGTCTAATTTTTATAAGTTCCGAAACAAAATTCGAAAGGCATGCACAATGAGAAGCTTCATTCCATAATATCAAGAGTACGTAATTTTATTAAGTATTGCTGGTTTACAAAGTTTTAATATATTTTTAAATATTATTTTCTTCAAAGATGAAAAAAAAAATGTTTTTTGACTTTCAGTTGGTTGACAGATCTCTTGTCGTCTGACTATAAACTATCGATACAAGTTAAGTATAAGTGAATAGATACACAGTACAACACTTTTAGTCATTAAGTGTCTTTGCTCAATATTCATTTATTAATTTAGAAACTGTATAAAAAAGAATATATTACATGAAACACATTACTTTAATACTACAAAGAAATCTCAATGGATGCGTTTCAAAGCATTTCAGAGCGGTATCAATATAAAGAGCTAGTAAACATAGTAAGTTCATGCATAATAAAGTGATACAACATAGTAAATATAATATAATCAATAGAGATCGCAACAAAATTTTGAAATTCTAGAAATTCATTAACATTTCAAAGGCTGCTTAGTGTAAGAGATTGTTAATAGTGCAAGGTTACATACTACAAATAATTGAATAAAGAATGAATCAGCTCCTACAAAAAGTTCATAAGTGTCCTGTAAATAAGTTATATAATTTGCGAAAGAGTTTATAGTCTTTATACATGATGAATATCAATTCCATAAGTCGATAAGGGCTTTAGAATTGCACTAATGTTTTGATGAAGATGCTGAAGTTTTAATTACTTATTTTATGCATGAGTTCCAATAACTTCAAGACATTTTGCGACGAAAATTCCTCGTAATAGGACAGAAGAACAAATAATGACTTAGATCTCCTTTCCTTCATATAGGCAGTTCTGAATAAAAAAAGGTTTCTTAAAGAGAGGGAGAAAAAGGAAAGATGGTTCGTTATACGTTGTTTTAAATTACCATTACAGAATAACCGCTTATTATTTGTTTTTGGTGGAAAATTGAGGGTTCTTCCTTCTTGTATTGTTGCCAAGCGTTAATGGCAAATTTAAGTGTATTTCAATCGTAGAATTAGAATTTATTGATCTTCATCTATTATCAGCTGCTTTTTTTTTAGCAAGATGGTGGACTTTTCCGTTTCCCATTTGGCTGTTATGAGCTTGAATTCAAATATATTTGATATTCAGCTCTGGATCTGATCTGCTTGCATAGAACTGTCGAGATATGATAGATGATCGACAGATCGACATATGATGATTCTTCAGTGCCAACAATCTTTGCTCACGTAATCAGAAGGCAAAATATTTCTGAAAATTTTCGACTGTTTTCAATAAACGTATACATTTTAATGTGTATAACAATTGACATATATCTGCTAATTATAAAAAAATAAATTCCAGAAAACGGCTAAAGTAGTGATATATGCGCGATGTTAAGGAGGTCCTTTTCTTGTACAACGAGCTAGTTTTACTAAAAGCAGAAACATAAAATTAGTTAGTATATCTTACAGATTAGAATAAAAGTTTATAAATATTCTCTTCTGATACTGTTACTAGTTTTTTAGCTTTCATTAAATATCTTATTGTTCTTATTATGACTTTATCCTTAATAAAGCTTTCTGTTAAAGAAGTTTCTAATCTCCTGTTCTTGAAAAAACTTCTCAACAGAAATTTCTATTATTATATTGTAGTCATTAGTTTTTTTCGAAGCTGGAGACTTGAAAGATGTACATTCCCCTCGCCGGAACTCGAACCCTGGACCTTTGGAATATGCTTCCAATTACACAATAAAGGCATGGGGAAAAAGAGGGAGAAAATGCATTATATACTCCCCTTTTCTAAAGAGTGACTGAGAATTAGGGGATCCACTCGCCATATCCTGGTGGTGACGAATTATTGTGTGAATCTTTAGTTCGGGTGCCACTTGTAGAGTCATTAGGTTATTTTGAATGGGAGACGTGAAAAATGCACAGTACCCTCGCCGGGACTCGAAATCTGGACATCTCAAATACGCGTCCAGCATGGTTCCAGTTATACCACGAAAGCATGCGAAAAGGAGAAAGAAAAAAAAACCTTATGATATACATATATATATATATTTTCGATAATGACTTTAAAATTGAATTTCTGTTTCTTGGAGATGGTATATGGAAAGTTTTTTTATTATAATATATATATATATATATATAAACGAAATGTTCGTAAACCGAAACAATTTCCCCCATAGGAATTAATGTAAGATTTATGAATTCGTCCCTAGCCACATATGATGATAATACTTTGTGCACCAATGAAAACCAAACCCCAAACCAACGGAAATCAATAAATATAAAACAAGAAAGTTAAACACGATACTAAATAAATAAAATAAACGAAAACTCAGTTTTATTTTACTGTACCTATACAAAAAAGAGTGGGTGATGCAAGTGGAAAATGATGAAGAAAATGTTATTGCTTAAATCGGAAATGCCTTTCCATAAAAACATTAGGTAACTGTCTTTAGGGAACATTTTCATTTACTTTTTAGCCGAAAAGGGACGTTAGTCCCGAATGAGATATTAGTCTCAAAATGGCATTTTGCGTTGAATAATAATAAACGGCGAATCACTTTTCAAATTGTTCCCACCAAATACTATCGCCCTGCATTACATTTAAAGAAATTTAATAATGAAGAATCTCCATAATATGTGCATGTTTCTCTCCTTGTGAAACAAAAACGGTACCTAGAGTCTCAAATTTTGAATAACGCAGTCCACCTCCCAAATAGGAGCACTTAGAAGCTCAAATGAGGAATTTCGAATTTGTTTTATTGTCTATTTCATATTTTGTAAAACTTAACGAATTTGTTATTACCAAACTCAAGGAATTCAAAGCGACCAGTGGCAACGCTGCAACAATTGAAAAGAGCACATTTATCTCCAGTATCTCCAGCGGCGGGAAACTATCTTTCTAAAATCCTAAAGCTGTGCTGTATTTAAATATTTTGTGATTTTGCTGTTGAATCGAATTTTATGTGACGTAAGAGCCAAAAGTGTGATATTTAATAAATAAATCAAACACACGAAATGTTAATAATAAAAAAGTTTATAATAAAAAGACAAAAGAGTTTTGTAAAGCCATCTTAGTAAGAAAACTGAATATTGATATGATGAATGGAGAAGAGATTGAACGAAACAGAGAAAGTACAGTCCAACATTTAACGCTGCATCGAGAATTCTAAACGTACACTGCTTTTATTTATTTATTTATTTATTTATTTTGTAAATTTGCCGTTGAACTGTTTATGGTGTAAGTGCGAAAAAAATTATGCTTAGTAATAAAGCTAAAAAGGCAAAAAAAAAAAAAGTGGATTTCTAGGAGTGAGTCTAACAACAGATTGGTAGACCGAGAGCTCAGTGAGAATGTAAAAACCTTACTAAGCTCTTTTAAACTGCCGTTAAAATCTGAAAAGTCTTTAGACTTTTTTTTATCTCTAAGTGCCACTCGACTCTGATTAAGACTCATTAGGCCTTCGATTCACTCAGAATTTGTCCAGTGTGATTTGTTGTTGCCTATGTTTTAAAATGTTTCTAGAGTGAGATATGGCCTGTCACTGAAACTGCCTATGCGCATCTTGCTGCTGCTTTAGGATGATATCGATGCATGAAAATTTTGTATCTTATCCGGTTTTGCACAAATTTAGTCGATCAGAGAGTTAAGATACCCCCCTCCCAATCTCCTTTTTTTTAAGGCATTATTTCTTCTACACTCGCCTCTTGTTGCTACTTCCGAAGGTGTAGTAGTACTTTCGTGTTGATTTCTTCTTTTATATTCCTCTACTACAGTGGTGTCAAACTGGCGGCCCGCGAGTCTGCAACAAATCTTTGTTTGTTGAATGCAGAAATCAACACATGCTTATCTTTGCAACAAATATCAGTTTATCTTTGCAACAAATGCATATGCTAAGATTTCAAGATTTTAATTACTTGAAATCCAGTTCACATTGCTTTCATTACCGTTAAAAACCAACCTGGATAATGCACCAGAAAATCTATAAATGGAGTTAACTAATCCACAATCTTATTCAAAGATTTGAAGAAGCAGATTTCATTAATTTTTATTCGTACTGTCAAATAACGTTCAATTAGGAATTTTTGCACTTAAAATAACCACTTTCTCCTTTCATAGCTGAAAATTAATTAGAAAAAGAACCAGATTAACAGATGAACATTACAATCCGTGGTGAAGATAACTTGTAGTTATTTTTCATCAGTGCATAGACATTATACTAATTAATGGTGTATTTTCATACACAAAATTTATGATAATTTACACAGAAACAAATGTATCTTAATTTATGTGTCTAAAAAAATGTAACAAATAAGACACTTTGTTGTCATTACTCATTCTCAAGTTCTTGAAATTTTTTCATAATTTGTTTATTTGTAGTTTAGTTTAAGTTACTAAGTAAGTTATTTAATGATTAATCAAAGATAATAGGATTATATGAAGTAAATATCTATTTGAAAGATTAATATATTTAGCTGTCATGTATGTATGAATTTCGAAGTGTAGCCAGCAATAATCTTGTACAGGTGCTTAGATTTCAGAAATAAAATAAATAAAAATTTGGATTTTTTTCTTTGCGATATTATTTTTATTGTTTACGTATGTTTTGATAAATATTTAGTAAGTGAAATTTATAATTTATTTAATATATTTTTTGTTTATTAGTAAAATTTATTTATTTTATTAAAAAAAAAATCTGGCCTATCAGCTGTTTTCAGATCATGCATTCGGCCCACTTTTAATTTGAGTATAAGACCGCTGCTTTAGAAACTTCTCATACGTTTTTATTAAATGCCTATCTAATCCATAATTTCGGCTAGAGAAAAACTTATAATCTTAAATAATAATAAAAAAGCGTTTTAAGACGCACGGCGCTCTAAATCTCTTCCCAAACCCTAATCAGCCCATAATCCGTTCAAGCTGAATTCATGATATTGTAACTAACTTGCTACAAGGCATCGTTAATGAGAAATAAGTAAAGGAAAATATTAAAATGAAATTTTCAGAACTTCTTACGTGCCGTAAGTTACCTCAAAAACACTTTAAACAACCGTATGTTGTCGACTGGAGCGTTTCTAATTCCAAGGAGTATTTTGGTCAAATAATTTGCTCTTAAATTGAACTTTCGTGAAGTGAGTGTTTTGTAAACGTGACTTTGGTTAAACCAAGGTTTACCCATTATTTTTTTGTGCTTCAACGAGATTGTGGCGCCATCTGTTCACGATTAAAATAACTAATGTTCTTTTTCTTCCTATTTAAAATTATATTTGTGAGGATGGAGAACATTGTAAGATTTGAGTTAATTCCTGAAAACCACCAAAAGATTGCCGATTCATGTTATTTTTGAAATTATTGCCATAGAAGTCTGGAAAAAAAATGGGTTTTCCCATTGACTGACGAAAGTCAACGTGAATTAGCGAACTTAGTGCAATACAAATGCTTGACTTTCGGCGGAAGGAAGAGCCAAGATAAACATGCTTGACCAGTTTTATAAACTAACATTGGTCCATAATCAAGAAAGGAACGAATGTAATTTATTAGTTGCTTATAGTAATAAGAAAATACATTAAATACAAAAATGTATTCTTTCAGTTTACCTCATCGCATAATTCAAAAGCTCCATGATTTTTCATCAGAAATTATTTAAAAAAAAAAAAAAAGTGTGATACTCTTCGTAAATTCTTTGATGCATTTAAAAACATATTTCATGAATTAGCAAATATCGTTACGTTAGTGCTTAAATTTTAATACTATTTTGAATTTGAATAACGTGGATAGGCATATGGTTTTCTAAAATTAATACAACAACCGTGTAATGATAGATTTAACAGACATATTTCCCTGAATTTAGAAGAAAATTCCGCTTAAAAATATCAACAGCTTTTGATATTTTTAAGCAGGATTCCTGATATCAATTGTTTCCTTTCTTGGTACCAATTGCTCAGCAAATGAGGATTGTGCATAGTTATAAAATCAGTGAAGAGACAGTGACAATAAGTGAAGGTTTGTTAACGCATTAAAATTTACATTTAATATTTTCTAATTACCTAAGATGCCATGGTTTAAAATATTCAAGCCAAGTGCTGAAAATTTGAAACTAAAACTGATAAAAACACATTAAAAGGTGGACATTCAGAATTCACGAATTCAGTGAATAATTATTGGAAAAAAGTAGTTTATGCTTCATGTTGTACAGAACATGCTCATTAAATTCACGTACATATTTTAGGGGGTTAAAAACTGGGTTTTAAGCTGTGAATGATTAAGTTGCAGACACTAGCGCATGTTGATGTACAAGTCAGATTTCGATATAGATACTGATTTTAAAGAGAAGGCAGAAGACTAATAAGACAAAATTCTCAAAATTTATCTCTAACTGAGAACTACAAATTTCAAAACGCGCAATTGGAAACTAAATGCATACAAACTACTGCATTCGATTTATGCTGTAGTAAACAGAGCAAATTGTTCTTCATAGAGAAATTAGCATGCTACCCGTTGAAAAATCAGCAGTTTCAACAATAATTTCTTACTGTATGTAATTTTTTTACCAAGCACGTTTTTGGACTTCCAGTTATTAAGAACTGGAACAATTGTGTGGTAACATTCGAAATTAGAAAAGATGCACAAAAGACTGTAAATCAAAATTCAGAGAAATTATTATTCTTTTGAGAACGAATAGGATCCAGATTCCTAAAACTTTTTTTTTTTTTTTTTTAGCAAAATGCTCAATAGTCATGTGGATTTTGAATCATTTTAGTATTTCAACTTTTTTTTAGCTTATGGCTTCGAGATTTTAACTTCCGAAACTCTTTCTAATGGTGTAAAGAAGAATTTTGATCGTCATTTATGTCTACCTTCATGAAAGTCACCTTAAAAATTTTAATTCCTACTTCTTTATAATCTTGGAAATTTTCGCGAAAAGCCTTCAAACATTGATAAATTAGCAGTGCAGGATGAAAGGCTTTTTTTTTTTTTTTTCATGAGTCTTGATGGCGCAGTGATTAACACATCTATCTAGCAAATGAAAGGTCCTGGATCAATTTTCAGAGATAATACAGTTGATTTTTCAATTTCTATTTTCAGTAAAAATCTGAAGAGGCGCCATAACTAAATATGCGGTAAACAATAAACCGTCTCCATCATGCCTTAGCTCGTTCTTTAGATGGAAAGAATGTAAGGAATTTTCTTGTGATAAAACAGTCAGAAAATTCCTATAGTAATGTAAAGTCTCAGTTTCGATTCTTACCGACGGCATGGTTAAAATTGGAATATTCTGCGCAGAATATTCCAATGACACTAGAATCATATTCATCAATGCAAGTGACAAGCAATCTAAAAAAAATTTTTTCTGCTTCTTGTTTTACTCTAGAAATTCTAGAAAATATATGTCAAATGAATTTGAAATATTAAAACTTCGCTAATGATTTTATTACATAATAATTATTGAAGAAAACTTGGGAAAATTCCAGGCGATACAATCATCTTCCCCCCCTGCAAACCTGATAACATGGTGTTTATTCATTTTCTTATTAAAATTTGTAAGAAAGTTTATAAGAGCAAAAGAGAACTTTCCAGCTTAGGAAAGTCTTTTTAAAGAGTGATGAGAAGTACTTGCAGTAGAATATGAGTCAGTAGTATTATAAATCCTTAAGGCAAAGTCTTTTCCGACGGATATTCGAGTAGTATAAAAACACTGCATCGAGTTTAATTTGTTGAAATATACATAAAATACAAAAAAGAAAATACTGGCATAGTGAGATCCTTCAAAGATCAGAAAAAGTTGATAATCTTGATACTGCAATGGCATCTTAGTCTCTTGGAGATTAGAAAGATTCTAGTTTTAATTATCAGATAAGGCATAAAAGCTATATATTAGATATTATAGCCAATATTATAAAATCAATTTTGAAACAGCTTTTCATAAAATTTTTAAGTTCCCTGTATATCGTTACATTTTTTAATATTTAATTTACTTAAATATAAAATTTTTTATGCAAACAATATTACATTTGTTCCATTAAATATAAATATCTGATGCGGACAACATATGAAATTTTTTACGATCTATTAAATTATACACACTTTTTGCTGCATTTCATATAAACTTGTTTCCTCGAATGTCATTGCAGATCTATTTCTTACTCAATTAATTTAGTTCTCACTTCGCGGCAAAGAAACAAATACATAAAAACTTAAAGCATCTTCAAGAAAAATTGTAAACTACAGAAGAACATTAAACACAAAATAAAGTTTAAAAACAAAATTTACAATTAAAATTAGAGTTTGTACGTAAAACCAAGCACTTCGACCACTAAGTAAGAAGACAGATTTGTCGGTGCACAAAATTGAAAGTGTGGTCCCACTCGGAAAAAAGGCATTGAAGTTGGTGCACCAACTAACTTAAATCACTATTCTACTAAGATTTTCAAATGTAAACAAAAGGCGGCCTCGTTAGGGTTAGCACAGTTTAAACTTTTATATTGCTGATAAATCTACAATTGTAGCATGCAGATTAACTTAAGGCACAAAAACCTTAACCGGAACATAAGAACAACATAATTCAATCACTTTTAGAGCGAAAAATGAACAATGCACCAACATAGAATAAAAAAACTGAGTTCACCGAGCCGGGTGACAGAATGGGTATATATATAATTAAAGGGGAATACTCCTATTAAAATTCTGTTATTTAAAACTATATATATGTATAGATAATTACAAAACATTTTTTTAAAAACAAAATGTAAACATGCCTAGTATTTTAACGCATTAAGCTGCTGAAAAAATATCACTAAAAACATAAAGTAAGAAATTTAGAACAACTTTCTCACAAAGATGAAAACTGAAATTCATAATTAATAAATTTCAAAAATCCTATAAATGCAACAAAGAATTTTTTAAATTATTCTTTTTACGAACACTAGGTAATTAGGGTGCTAGCCTAAATTACAGTAAAGTTTAATAGAGGAAAACTTTAACCCTTTTCTTTGTGGTGTTAGTTCTAATCCCTAAATATGTAAAGCTATTAAAATAGTACAAGAGCTAATAGCTGCTTATTGCATTTCATAATTAAAAAACTTTAAAGAAAATGTAAACATGGCTAGTATTTTCGCGCATTAAGCTGCTGAAAAAATATCAGTAAATACATTAAGAAATTTAGAACCACTTTTTCACAAAGACGAAAACTGAAATTCATAATTAATAAATTTAAAAAATCCTATAAATGCAACAATGCAACAAAGAATATTCTTTTTACGAGCAATAAGTAAACGCAATTAGGGTGCTAGCCTAAATTACAGTAAAGTTTATAGAGAATTTTAGTTTTCGTCTTTGTGAAAAAGTGGTTCTAAATTTTTTACTTGATGTCTTTACTGATA
>KK114070.1:281099-291721 GCA_000611955.2 Stegodyphus mimosarum
ATTTCACAGATTCGTAAGTAATATTACAAAATTTTTTTAATTCAAAAGTTTAGAAAATTTTTTTTACAAGTATTAAATAGTAAAACTGGTATGGAAAAATTGCTTTACTAGCATTGACCAATAGTAGTAGATATGTATAAAGTTGTATAAAACTCTTTAATAAAAAAAACTAAACTTCTAAATTAAAAAAAAAAATAATATTACTTTAAAAATAACGAATTTGTAAACTGGAATTTAAACTTCAAATTGTAGTTCTCTTAATTTAATTTTAAATGATAGAATTTTAATATGAGTATTTCGGTTTAATTATAATTATGCGGACTCGACTATTCAACGCATTACAACCACGTCTATGCCTCCCGTGGTACCGTCTACCATCTCAAGGCGCTTGTCTGAGGCGGGGTTAAGCTCACAGAGGCCTTTAAGAGGTTTGCCTTTGACCTCACAATATCGGCGGAGTCATCTGGAGTGGTATCGCAACCGACCATCATGGCTGCCATTAGACTGGCATCGTATGGTGTTTAGCGATGAATTCCGCTTCACTCTTGAAGCAGATGACCACCGTGTTCGAGTTTGGATAGGACGGGGCCAGCGGTCCCAATCAGCCTTTGTTTTACAAAAGCATACAGCCATAACCCCTGCTGTGATGGTGTGGGGTGCTATTTCTTATGACAGCAGGTCATCTTTAGTCATCCTCCGTACATCTTTAGCTCAACAATATGCTGATACCATCCTGCGACGGGTTGCATTACCCTTCATGGCAGGTCATCCTGGGGCCATTCTCCAACAAGATAATGCCAGGCCACATACCGCTCGCATATCTCTGAACTGTCTCCGTGCGGTTGGTACTCTTCCTTGGCCAGCAAGGTCACCAGACCTTTCACCAATCGAGCATGTCTGGAACACGGTAGGCCTCCAGATTTAGGCACCACACAAAATATAGCAGATCTGGAGCGACAACTGATGAATGCTTGGCAGAATGTGTCGCAGGATGACATTAGGAACCTCTATCACTCCTTGCCTCGACGAATTCAAGCACGCATTGCCACCAGGGGCGGTTCGACCAACTACTAATTTGAACACTCAGTGGGTGATTGTGAGCCGTGAACAGGTACTATGACCTTGATTTTTTAATCACTTTATTATCTGTGTATGAGTTATACACATATCCACTTTCACCAAAAACAAACAGTTCCTCCATAGTGCTTCGATTTTTTTCAAAAGATTGGTGCGGCATACGATTGGTGCGGCCAATTGCAACTAAAAGGAGAGGTGCACAGCTTCATGTTATAACGGTCCCGTATACAAAATTTCAACGTTCTATGGCTATTCGTTCTTGAGTTATGTGAAATATATACATACGTAAGTGTGCCTACAGAAGTCACGAAAAAAGTCTTTTCTGAATTCATTTCAAATCCATTTTACAATTCGCTTTGGAAACAAGAGCCCTTTATTCTGTCCGTACGCACAGATGTCACGCAAAAGCAATCTCTCATATGGATTCGAAAGCTATCAAAATGAATATTATAGTTGAAATATGATACCCGAAATTTTTGGCAATTACAGTTCTCCCTTTACTTCGTACAAGGAAGTAAAAAGTGAGTAAAAATAAATAATAAACTGAAATACGTTAAATAATAAACGTGATAGTATAATGCAGATTATAGTTTATTTCCATAGTGATGTACATGAATCAATCATTATATGAAAATTCACGAATGATGACTGAAAACATCAGAATAAGAAGGAGAGTGATAGCTAAATTGAAAAAAGAATTACCCAATGTCAAACTTGATCAGATTTATTTTGAGTATAACATTTAATGATTTTAAACACATACTAATCGCTTTTTTCCTGTGTTTTGTGATCCGCGATTAGCAAATTAACGACTGAAATGTGTATAGATGGTGGTATAATCACTAAACCATTGTTTAACCAACTGCAGATTATAGATGTTTTGCATTACACAGCAAACTTTTAAAGCAAAAAGCTGAGAATTATCACAAATTTCAGATATAACCTCAGAACATTTATTACTTCATTCAGATGTCTGGCTGTATCAAGTACGACTACTACTAAGTCAGATTCCTTGAAAAATTAAAAGCTTTTCTATTCTCTTTTTTCGCAAACTATCGTGACTGGCTGACGTATTGTCAGACTAATCTCATACGTACCTTGCTGTGGTATGCAAACTTGAAGACATAGTAACAGATTTCGACATTTTCATCGTCCAAAAATATAGTACTTACTATATTATTATCAGATATAAGAGATTACATACTTAGCTTCTTCTCACGTTATGCATCGATGAGAGCGTCAACTTTTACAGCTTTCGTAATGTCAACCAGTCATTGAAACATGACCTAAAAATCAAAAATCGATATGGAATTTATTTTGAACATTCGCCAATTGGTCGTAATTTTTGTATTTTGCTTTTGACGAGATTAATCAAATTGAACAATCAGAGGATACAAAAATCCTTAGATTACTTCTTTAAGTAATCAGCTGTAGTAACTAACTTCTTCTTCCTTGAGCAACACAATCAAATTTTAATTCTGGCACTCTATTCTCTCTCGCATCATTATTTTACGATTAATATTACTTTATCTTGTTTCCTCAAATTGCGCTTACCAATTAGCAAGACACTTTTGGAACGTTAAGTAAACAGTTAATTTTTGTTTTAACGTTTGTTTACGCATTTTAATTTCCTTTACCTAATATTTTTTGGAAATCTGCTTTTATGTTCGTTTTATATGAATTAAACGAAAAAGCATAACTATACGTGTAACTTATTAGCAATGCACATTGAATTGTTATTATTGTATCATTATTTATATTCAATTAAATGTAGCAAAAGAAAAAAAAAGAGAAAAATATGACGTAATTCATTTTTTTAATATCAAACTGAATAATAATTAAAAATACGGAGGACAGATCTTGTGTTTTAATCAAATATGCAGATGAAAAATGTTTTATAATAGATTTTTCTTTAGCTGCTTAAAAATATTTTCTGTGTTGTATCTATTCAATGCTTTTACTTGATTTTTTCTTTTGGCTGCCGACTTCCTTTTCAGAAAGAGTTTTAATTTTATAAAGTAGTTCAGCTATCCTATTATTTCCTACATTAAAATTATGTTAACTTGTTTATGCAGCTTAGACTTTATTTAAGGGATTCTTGACACGTATTTCTTCATTACCTGCCTTCAACTTAATTTTTTTTTCACTTCTTTAAGAAGGTACTGCAAGATTAAGTTATTTGAATATGATACAGCCACGAGGGCAATCTACCTAAAAGGAGAGATGCCTTGGTGAAGGAAATTTTGGGGGAAAATGGTTTGTATTCGTGTTACACATGAGGAAAATCACGAAAACCAAGCCAGCCCGTTTGCCTTTGAAACCGTGTGGAACTACCAGGTAGTAGTCAGAGGTCTTAATCACTCGACCATCACTTAAGAAGATACATTAGTCCCTGTCGCGTTTTCAAAAATAATTTCCCTCAGTAATCTTCATCTTCAAACCTTTTTGAAGTTTGTGTTAATGCCAAAAAATGACTGTTAGCCTTATGACTTCACTTTCTACCAGAATTAAAATTTTTCGTTTCTTATCTTTGTCTTACACAATTCGAAATTAAGATCACTTTTCTTGAATTGCTTCTTTATCGTGTATTCATCCAAACTCTTTGGTTAATTTTATCGAATATGTGAAATGTATTCTTCTTTCTTGTTGCTTTCGACAAAATTAGGCAAAGAGGATTTTTTTTTCAATTATTTCGTTTGCATTTACTTCTGAAGTGATACATACTATTAGTTAATTTTCTATCAGAATTAAATTTTTTCTTTCTCATTCTGTTTCTTACGTAGCTCGAAATTAAGAACACCTTTCCTTTATTTACTTCTTAATTCCATATTCATCGAAACTTATCTGTTATTCTTTCGTATATTTGATAAATTAACCCGGAAGGGTCTTTAAGTTGCAATGATTTGATAATTTTTAGATCCAAAAAAATTGCAGTTTAGTAGTTGTTCCAGCAAATAAAAACAACACAGCAACGTTTTAATGGGATAGGTCATTTATAGAATATTGTACCATCAAATGTCCAAATCATCCTATATGGCGAGTTACATCAGAGATTTTATTGTAAATACGAATTA
Organism: Stegodyphus mimosarum; assembly: GCA_000611955.2. NCBI lineage: Eukaryota > Metazoa > Arthropoda > Arachnida > Araneae > Eresidae > Stegodyphus > Stegodyphus mimosarum. Next base: position 285,251 of record KK114070.1, read on the forward strand.
ATTATTTATTGTAGTGCCTTCAGTGGCTAAATTGACTGATTCAGTTGAATGGTAGCACGCGCCGCTACGCTATCAAATGCTTATCGAAAAAGGTCCTCGCTCTTGAAGATAGATAGACTCATCCTCACTTATCTGACAGTAACATCAGAACAAATGCACGAAATTCATCTAGCAGGGAATGTAAGATTGCGCCTGTCGTTGGCAACAGCCTTGAGCATCATATAGGTGCCAGTACGACTTTGCTCAACCCCCCTCCCCAACTTTGATGGAGAACACCTTGGGAAGACGGATCTGAGGGACTCCAACACCTCTTCCCCTACCTCCAAACTCTCAAGAGGAATTTCGACTCGCCGCATATTTTGAGTGCTCCATGCCGCGCAGACACTATACATTTACAAACAATAACACGTTCTCCGGGATTCGAACTCGGGCCCTTCGGTACCGCAGTGAGGGTCGCTAACCACTACTCGGTAGATAGACGAAGTAGTAACTATGTTAAGAATTACAAAAATAAATAAATAAATAAATAAATGAAATTTACTCTGCATGGGGTTAAAATAAATTTTGACTTTCAACAAAAATGGTGAATTCTTTTAAACCTTCCAGACATTATGTTATAATAAAATCAACATGTTATTAAGAGCAACTTGTTTCGGAACAAAAAACGATATATGGCTTTGTAAATGCGCAGGTTTTTAGTATCCGTGTAATCCAATGGTTAACTGTAATTTGATGGCACAAGGTCCCCCAATTAATCGACGAATTAGCAATCATGCTAAGGTGCGGCACGTACTTGCGAACGTATGGGAAAGTTAAATGATATATTAAATAAGTTAAACGATATATTAAAATTCTAAGCTAAATTTATAAGTTAAATGGTATATTAAAATATACATTGTACATATTAAAATGAAAAAATCTTAATTTTAAACTAAAAAAAAGAGTAGAAATTCGTTGAAAAAGCGGACGTTTTGTCAAATATACGACTCCCGGTGCAAATTAAAAGCGTTGAATCGTCGGTAAGCGAAGGATGACTGTATTTGTTCACTAATGAAGTGTGGCAGTATTTCCACAATTTTAAATGAAGTTAAATATTTTGCAACAGTCATTCTGCGTTAAACATTCGAAAAGCTTCAAATGCGCGATAGGAAATCATCCATGAAAGGATTCTTTCGCTTAGGAAAATAGCATTAGTGTACTTTGCCATATTCCAATAGATCCAATCCAGTCAAGTCCTGATGCGATAATTTCCATACTGCATATGTCTTTTCATATTTTACGCGCTATATATGTATGTTAATAAAATATCCACATAATAAAAGATATAGATTGAAGTTTTATTAAATGGCATGATATTCCCGGCAGATCATGAAAAAAAAAAGAGAGAGAAAGAAAATATGAGCTAAAAGAAATGTGCTTTCACGTATATATTTAGAGAAGAGTTAAGGCAGTGTGGCAAAGTTCCGTTTAATGAATATTTCATATCAGCCCCAACTCTTCCGTATCAATTAAAATGCAACTTGAGAGGGTTTTACCGTGCAGGAAGAGAAGCTGTCTCTTTCAGAAACAAAAATAGAAATGTTTGTAAACACGTAATCACTTTATGGTATTTCAGGTCACGTGGTGAACGTGTTCGTTTAGGCGCCTAAGTGAAAGCTTGCAGAGAATCGTATTTGACCGAACTCGATTAACTTTCACGAATATGAATTGGCTTATTACACATGAATGAGCCTCGTTTAGAGTTAAGATCGGCCGTAAGTTCACAGCACTCCAGGTAGCATGCATCTCTTGCCTTCAACGTTTAGTAGATATCAGGAAAAATCTTGTCTCTTTCTTCTTCTTCCTCTACTTTGAAAAATGACTTTCCCCGAATGAGTTTAAATTACACATTTACATTAAATGAATGAATATTCGTAAATTAGCTGGAACTTTCATGCTGTTTAAGTTGCAGAAATAAAAATATTAACTCAGCTGATATGCTTTCAGAAAAGAAATTAAGAAGCAGAAAAATTCAGTTTTGTTTAATTGTTTATAAACGATGTTACATACATTATGAATAAACTCCCGCCCCCAAAGAATAAAGAATTAATTTCATAAACCTATGTATTAATACTCTGATCAACAATGATTTTACTAAAGAAAACGTATTTACTGATTCTTATGTATTTCTCAAAGCTAATTTCTATTGTAAAGCCAGAACTTTTCCCTTAACTGTTCATTGCTTTTTGACAATAATTTTCACTGAAGCTATTGTTTTATACACGAAGTCAATTTAACATTTTCTCTAAACCGTGAGATATATTGTCCTCAGGTAGTTTGGCTTGAATGATCCCATTCATAACTTTCATTTAGCAATAAGTTAGACTGAAATACTGGAACTAAAACTTCTGTTTTAGGGCACCAACAAAATCTTGAAGGATATAGGTTGTTTCTAGACTCCTCAAAAAGAAGTAAGTCTTTAATTCACATTTCCTATGTAACAATAATAATCTATATCCGTTTTTGATTTGAATAGCATATTATTTCTTGGCAAGTAAAACCTCGCGTTACTGTATATCAAACTGTACATGAATTTTTCTTAACAAGGCTTTGTGACATTCTTTGATGAGAAAAATACCAGTTTTCAGCCACCTAAAGAATTTAAGCCAATCCCACAGAGCTGGTATTTCAGAGAATGTTCTTTTATCTTGTTCATAAAGAACATATAATGCGTAAGTGCAACTTGCAGAATAAAAGTTAAAGTCTTTAAGTTGATTACTGTACGTTTCATAATTTTGAAATGGGATATAATCTTTCATTACTTTATTTCTTATTATTAATTATCTATTTCACTGCGAGTTCCCCTTGCACTATATACCTATATTTTATTACAGCCATTTTAAGATTTTACGCTTCATATTTTTCCTCTTATGCATTTTTTTTCTGTTTAATTTTCCAGAAAGGGCTTGCTCGAAATAAATTTTCATCCTCACTTCCTTTCCCCTACAGTCAAACATCATCTGTGATTCTAGCATTTTGAATCAGAGACTACTGAGAATACGTTAGTTGCCAAAAATTTCCCATTTGCAAATCGCATTTTGGATCTGAAATTGACTAGTTTGTCCCAATTGAATTTAGATGGTTAAAAGATTAATTTATTCAAGTACATAAACATTAAGATTATAAAAAAATTCATATGCAATATTTAATTATCTCAAAATATTTCTTATTAAAATACATTTAGATTTTTCTTTCTTTTTTTAAATCGCAATCTTTATTTACAGCAGATCTAGAAATATTTCTTCAAAATTCATTTTTCAAAATAAAGTGAAATTCTTCCGAGTTTCACTCGTCAGAAGCCAATCATGGTACTTAGATTTCATAGTAATGGATAAAATTACAAGCGGAATAGCTTTTATCACACAAAATCCAGCAAATCTATTAGAGGTACTGGTTGAAGCAAGGCCTGCATTAGATTCTTGTGTTACATTAGGTTTCACTATGCCTTGCTAACTGTTAACCTCCGTCCAATTTTGATAGGGAAAGCCCCCAAGGGTTCTTTTGACTTACCAGCAACTACTAGAGAGGACTTTCGGTTGTACCCCCTTGCTGCACAGACACTATACACTTACAAACAACCATGTCTTCTCCGAGATTCGAATACAGGCCCAGCAGTAGTCAGCGTCACAAACAACTATACCGCATGACAAATCTGGTTAAACAAATCTGGTAGCTGGACAAAAACTGTGGAATGATAATTATGCTGCCCATTCCATTATACCAGGGCCTTCAAATATCTCAAAGGATTGTTGGATTTTTTTTGCCCGGTCATTCCAGCGACACGCGTTGTGGTGGTGTTATCTGCATAGCAGTGGGCGTTCAATTTTGTTAATCAAATATGGCTGACCGTGAGAGTAATGAATATACAAAAAGCATATCGATCCATGGAAAAAAGGATTAGGTGCAAAGACTTCAGTGATAGAGGAGATTTCTTTCATCCAGATTTTGATCAGGCTTCATAGACATTATAGAGAAAATGTCCATCCCGTTAAAAGTGATAGGACGATACTTCATTTGCATTACAGTTCAGATTTAAAGCCAATGTCCTCTAGCGTCATCATAACGATTCGAGATTGCACCAAATTAAATTGAGTGAATATGCACCCAAATAAATACCTTCTTTGGTGAAGGAAGTAAAACAGCTTTTACAATGCTGGAGGAAATGCATTACAGGACAGAGACATGAATAAGACATGCTTTGCAAGACTAACCTTCAATCATTGCATTCATCATTAATGCTTTTAAAGAATTTCTCCCAAATCATTCGAATGAATTTATTATTCTTCCGACCTAAATTACCGCCATTGCCATTGCTAATGAATTATTAACATAGAGTGTTCTCGAAATATATCCTTCATTCCTAAATACCGTGTTCGCAGTCTTAAACGAAGGTAAGACGATTTCAGTTTAGTAGCCTGTTTTTAATTTATAGGCAAATTCGAAAATGGTTGCATGCAGATTTGTATAGATTTTAAAACAAATTCTCCAGCCTTTCGTTAATAGTATCTCATTTCGATATCATTACGAGCATCGTTTTTCAGCAGCATCGTTGAAATGTATACAAGTCCCAAATAAATAAATAAATAAATTTTCTTATAGTTATTCATGTCAAAGGTTTTATCTCAGGTTTCTCCTAATCTAGCTATTTTCTGTCATATTCCTTTAAAAAAAAGTCCTAGAAAAATTATGAAAACTGAAATTGCAAACACGCTCATAATTACATGAGCCATCTCTATCGTTATATTTAGTGTTCAAATTTTGCGAGTAACTTCTCAGTTGTTTGTTCAATTTTGGAAAATTTACTTGACTTTTCATATTTGCATCTATTTCTAGTATCTGTTTTACGCTCTGAGAAGCTAACTACCAGAGAAAGTATCGAACGTTTCTCGAAATAATGCTTTAAATCCAGATTCTAACTAACTTTTGAATAGTTTTATCATTTTCGATCGATCATTTCAAACAAGTGAAGCGTATTCATCCTAAATATATATCTGCTTAAATAAGAGAAGTAGCAACAAGATTGCCAACGCCCTTAACTAGGTAGCAGCCTTTTAACGACGAAAAGCAGTTTTATGATGAAATTGTATTTTCTCACGAACTCCTTCAGTATTCCTATAATAAAAGAACGCTAAAGAAGTAAACCACCGCTCAAACAGCGTAAAGTTAGAGGTACATAAACCCATTATGTCAAATTATCGCAACCCATCAGCTGAAGACATACGCCTTTCGACTGACCTTGATTGTAATCCACCTTTCTAAATTTGTTGAATTCTAAGCGTTCTCTCTCTCAGCACCCACTACACCATTCGAACATGGTCAATGGAACAGAACAAGAAGGATTAACTATTGTACAATAACTAGTGGAGAATAGATAACCATCATTTTCTTCTACCATTATTAGAACATGATGATGTTTTTCCTCCATCGCATACAAGGTATAGTGTTTCGAGGAAGTTATTACTATTTACTCTTTTTGCGGGCATCTTGTCAATTTTTCAGACGTATTTAATCCAAATATATTTTGCATTATTCTCAAAAATTTTCAATATTCTATAACAGTGAAGGGTGAGGATTCACTTCTTTGTAAAGGGTTATGAATAAAAATCACGCTTGGGTAGCGAGCCAGTTATCACAGATACTTGAAAGGTAGTATAACACAAATTGGGGAGCGGGGTGAATAAAAAAGGGGAGAGATAGAAGAAAAGACAATTTTGAAAGTACAAGAAATTTCTTCTTAATCTGAAATTAAATCTCATATGCATTGCTATCAAAATATCAAATTTGAAAACATCAAAATATCAAATTTGAAAATATTTTGAAGTCTCATTTGTAAGACAAATAAAAGAATCAAATTTCTTTATAAAAAAAGAGTTTGCCATTTTCATCAAGATGTTTTTTTTTTCTATCATTTGATTGATTTCGAGTTGTATTTCCTTAATCGTAACGTGTGAACAAGTATTGACCATCAATTACAACTTTAAAATCTTACAAAGAAAAAAAAAAAATCTGAAATATTTTCAGATTTTATATTACATCCAAAAGGGCGTTTTAAGACCAAAGAAGCGTTAGCTCAAAAGGGCTCTTAATTTCGTTTTGCCATTTTGCGTCGATTCACTATAAACGGCAAATCGCTTTTGAAATTGTTGCCACCAGCTACTATCGCCCTGTATTATATTTAAAGAAATTCAATAACAAAGAATCTACATAAATGTATGTATGTTTCTCGCATTGTGATGAAACAACAGTACCCAGAGCCATAAAATTTTGAATAACGTATGTCTCCACCCGAATATGCGCATCTGGAAGCCCTAATTTGGAATTTGTTTTATTATCTACTTCATATTTTGTAAAGCATTTATGTGTTTTTGATTAAGAAACTCAACGATTTCAAAGCGAGAAATGACAACACTGCAGGGAAAAAAAATAAAACAT
>KK114070.1:302234-348758 GCA_000611955.2 Stegodyphus mimosarum
CCATAAGCAGATTCGGAAGCATCTGCGAATCCGTGAAGTTCAATATGCACTGCATTTTCTATTAGTATGCATCTTTTAACACTGACCTTATTTATTGCTGGCAAGGACTTGATGAAGTTTTCCCATTCTTGCGCCTCCGTCTCAGGAAGCGGATCTCTCCAGTCCAACTTCAAACACCACAGTTTTTGCAGAAAGATTTTAGCTTTTCTTACCACAGGTCCCAAAAGTCCTAGGGGGTCAAATATACGCGCAATTGTTGAAAGCACTGATCTCTTTGTAGGCTGAGCTATGCCTTCCACCTGAATTTGAAAGGCGAATTGGTCGATGGTAGGTTTCCAAATAACACCCAATGCTTTAGATTCTTCTGATTCACCAAGGGAATATATTTTGTCGTTTGTTTGGCACAGTTCAGTAGCATTACTACACCACTTATGGAGTAACATACCACCACTCTTCAAAATGCCTATAAACTGATTCTGGAGTTCTAATGCAGAACTTAACGACCCAGCTCCAGACAGAATATCGTCTCTCAGTACTGGTGCTGCTAAAGGAAACTTATCTCCTTCGTCCTTTGACAGCTGTACAAGTGTCCTCATTGCTAAAAATGGTGCACTCACAGTACCATAGGTAACGGTGGTTAACTCTAAAGTTTTTAACTGGCTTGTCAATGCCTTCTTTCCACAAAATTCTTTGCAACTTCCTCTGATCTGGATGGATAGAAATAGCTCGATACATCTTTTGTATGTCTGCGGTGAAAGCAAAAATATATTTTCTGAATCTCAGCATAATTGAGAATAAATCTTCTTGTATTACACCGCCATTATACTGTATAGAATTTAGAGAGTTTCCTTTGGTTGTCAAAGAAGAAGCGTTAAATACTACTCTCAAGGGAGTCGACTTACTCTTCTCTTCTCCCCTATATACTCCAATATGAGGAATGTAATATGATCCTTGTGTCTCCTCGCTTTCACTAATCTCAACCATGTGTCCTAACTGTTGATATTCTTTTAAAAAATCTGAATATAATTTTGAATATTCTGGATTCTTTGCTAAACGTTTCCATAAGGAATTTAATTTACTCATTGCAATTTCTTTAGAACTTCCTAAAGTGTCAGGATCCTCCTTTAACGGCATTTTAACAACGTACCTACCGGTTTTATCTCGCGTATAATTTTCTACAAAATGTTTCTCACAAATTAAAGATTCTTTGTTTTGGGGTTTAATAGTTTCAATATTCTCTAATTCCCAAAATTTTCTAAGAGTTTTATCTAAATTGTCTTCTTCCTTTACCAACCCACAATGAATCCTGGTTTCAGTCTCTGTTGGAATACTTCCAGACACTATAAAACCAAAAACTGTATCTTGAAAAATAAGATCAGGATTATTCATTCGAATTTGACTCGGTTTCAAAAATTCATAAAAAACTCCCGCTCCCAGCAACATATCTACCCTTTCTGGAATATTAAATCCTTCATCTGCTAACTTTACATTAGGAATATCTTGCACTGAAATTTTAATTTTCCGAGAAGGTGTTAAATCAGCAGATATTTTTGGAATTACTAAAAAGTCTAAATTCTTTATAAAAGTTCCTTCTTTATTGCATATAGAAGCATTAATTTTATGCTTTATTGTGAAAGTAGCATCATTAATTCCTGAAACCGAAATGTTTGTTTTTTCTTTCTTTAACTGCAAATGCTCTACTAAATTACGTGTCAAAAAGTTTGACATACTGCCGCCATCTAGCAGACACTTTACTCTGTGTTTCCTTCCCTCGTTATCAATTAAAAAACATACGATGGTTGAAAGCAAAACTGCATTTTGTTTATTCGAATAGTTACTAATAAATGCTTTTTGAACGAGCTCCTGCGCATTAACATTCACGGTCGATGCGTCATCTCGTTTAGGAACGTTGCAGTCAGATACATTTGTTTTGTTTTTATTTTGTTCCGATGAAGAACATTCCTTCTCCTTTACGATATTTGCTTTGGGAAAATGAATAGTCTTGTGGTGTCGTTTTTGACAAAAACAAGAATATTTAGATGGACAATTTGATACTGAATGCATATGTAAACAATTAAAGCATAATTTGTTAGATTTCACAACCTGTACTCTTTCTTGTACCGGTAATTTTAAATACGATGGGCATTTTGCCAAACCGTGATGCTCATGGCACAAGATGCAGTTCTCTGTTTTAACATCTGACAAAAACACTTTAGCTACACTTTTTGAGCTGTTATATTTACGATTAATATGAGAACTCTCAGTAAGAGGTTTTCCTCGTGACGTGAAATATAAATCGATTTCTTTACCTAACTCACTAGGTGAAAACCATGAATCACCTTGCCGCACTGAAATGTGAGAAGCCGTTTCTTTATCTAAAGATTGGTATAACCTGTCTGAAACTATCAGTTGTTTCAGGGTCTCGAAATCAGTTACTTTCCTTAATTTTAAATAATAATCCCAACTAGTTACTAGACGTGAAGCGAACTGTACATGAGTTTCATGTGGTTGTTTAACCGTTTTTCTAAAATTTTCTAAACACGAATATGGTGTTGGTTGAAACTCTTTCAGAACTACTTCTTTTACTTTTTCATAATTCGCGATATCTTTATCATGTAAATAGGTTATTATATTCGAAGCTTTATCTCCTAACAAATTTAACAGAATTTCTGCCTTATAGTTCTCCGAGACATTTTTTGTAATAAACGCTCGTTCTAATGACGAAAAGAAAAAACCCCAATTTTCAGGACGTATAGGAATTTTTACAGTTAAAGTTCTGATACTTTTAATTAATTGATCTAGTGACTCTGATTTTGTTTCGATTTCGTTTACACCATCAAGTTTTGTTTCTGCTTTAAGCTTAGCCAACTCTAACTCATTCTTTGATCTTTCAAGTTTTATTTGTTCTAACTTGAAAAGTTTTTGCTCTTCTTGTTTCCTATTTTCTATAATAGAGTTTGCTATCTCTTTTACTAAATCTTGTTTAGTTTTAAAAATTTCACTATTCTCAATAATATCAGTTAAATCTGCTATAGTCATTTTTTCATCAACATTTAGATTGATTTCTAAGGCAATAAGCCTTAAATCTTCTTTTTTAGCACCCTTAAATAACATTGTTATTTATAACAGAACCAATCACAGAATGTACAGAATTAGCAAGAGAGGAATCACTTACCTCTCCAGTGATCGACTTTCGATGAATATCCTTATCCAAAATTAGCACTATTCGTTGAAAAGAACAAGCTGGGAATACTGGCAAACACAAACACTCCTGCGTTTTCGATGATTAATTTCACGCAACGTAGTGATTTTCAAAACTGAAACACTATGCATTCACGCATAAAATCAATTCACAGTTCTCCGGCGACTTCGACCAGATATGTTGTGTCGATAGCTCAATGATCACCACACTTATAATTAGTACGCTGGTTCGTTACTTTATTAATACACATATTTAAATTACAATTACTCCTCATTAACTCATGGCTGTAAGTCCCCTCACACACCGTCGATGGCAGTTCTCAAACTCGTCTGATCATGACATTACAGATGCGCATGTGCAGATCACCTTACAGATGCGCAGGCGCGAACAATATTATTATAAATCATTTCGGCGGCTAAAAATCCTTGATAGCTTTTAATGTGCAAACAAGTCATTATCCTTGTTCACACTCCGCCACATAAATTTCTTTAAATACGAATCTAAGTGTTTTCGGGTAGTTTCCTTTTTCTCCATTTTTTCCAAACCCCACAATCGTTGTATATTTTGTGTATGTGTACCAGTTTCAGGGGCCACAGAATTATATCGGTGATTCACTTTAAAGTGGTAGAATCCTGCTGCTTCCAATTCATCAGTTTTGTAACTTTTCCACGAGTCTGAGAAAATTGTAGTTTCTTCTGCAATGTTGTTTCGAATTTCAGCCATTAGAGTAACTGCTTTCAATTGGGAACTTTTATGATGAAATAGTCGTTGATCTCTCTGCAAACTCCCCCAAATATCCACTGTTCTGGAAGAATACGACCGACTTGGTTTTTGCGCTTTGTAAAAAGGGTCTCATTTATCTCTACAATTTTGTTCGGACCTCCTATCTGTTTCGAATCATGTTGTAGAAGGCTATGAGTACACACTTTCCTCATATAATTGTTCCAATCAACAATAAATGTCTTTCCTGTTAAATCCAGCTGTTTTTCCCACCATTCAATTGATGTTAATTCTTGCGACTAGCAGTAAATAAACCGGAGGACAGTCACAAACGGGAGTTTTGAGCCCTCCAACCACGTGCCTTTTCAAATAGCTACTCGTTTATCGCACCCCTTTACATTGCATATCAGTTTTGACATACAACGCCATATCATAGCCATTAAAGCACATTTTCTTAGAACTATTAATTCCGTACTCTTGAAAGTAAAAACAAAGCAATATATTTCAACACGCCAAAGAAAACTAACTCTCATATTCACGGATTACAAAGTTATTTGCGGTTATTGGCGCAGAAGCTATCTTTGGCGAATATGGTCGACGGGATAATCCCAAAGTACCCTTTTTTGTGATTCACCAATCAATTATCATATTGTTTTGAGAATCGATCCAATTTTTTTATCAGATCGGATTTAGTGACCCAAACTTTCTGTTCCTTTAAGTTCTACATAGGAATGTGAGATTGCATATGCACACATACATTAACTATGTTTCGCATAATTAAATGTGCGAGAAACTGGAAAAAAACTAAAAAAAAAGTAAGTGAAAAACTGTTTTTTATGACAAATTTTTGCTGCGTACCATTTTTTTACATTGTTCCCTTAAAAATTAGTTTCACGTATTATTTCTTGTCAAAGTTAAATAACGTTAATAATACGGGTAAAACTACAACGCTGCAGAAAGGCAATGAGAATTCAAATGGGAACGTCTTTCTTTCTTGAACGTTGACCAAATTACATCATTAGAAATTATAGCCAAAGAGGAATTCAGTTAATAGGAATATTAACTTTATCCTTGGCTTTCTTGCTTATTTTGAAATTTAAACTAATGCTAGTCTTTAGCTAAAGATTTTCCCGCTAATAAACTAAAGTTGTCCAAAGGCATTTCTTCAAATAAAATTTGATTTCATTATTATTGTTGTTAAAATCTGGAAAATCTGATTTTTCCCAAGTTTTATGTAATACTTTTAAATTTTGACACCGCTTTTGAATGTATAACCGTTAAATCATTTTCTGAAGGAATTACGCCATTTATTCTCGATTCAGAAGCATAACAAGACAAAAACGCCTGGAGTAACTTTTATAATCCATTGACAATAAAAATTAACGGTTTTTTCCGCAAGCAAGTTTGTATAGAGCTGGAATGTTTTTAATAATATATTTAATTAATATACTTTAAAATATATCTGATCTCCAGTACATCCAATTAATATTCTGATGAACGTACAAAATCTTGTTTCATAAAAGTATTTGTTACGAACCTCGGGAGAGCATCGTATGTCTCCTCTAATTAATACTATTTTTTATGCATTATTTCTTAAGCTCAATCGGTCTGACTATGTTTATCATTAAATAATTTTACAATTATTTGCTTCAGTGATGTGTTTGTTTTCAATATTTACATCTTAATTATCCATTTAATGATCACCTCCTGCATTTCCACATGACTTAATGCAGTCAGAATAGAATAGAAACACGCCAATGTGACAATCAAAATTGCTGAAACAACCTTGTATTTGGCGTACATTTACTAAAAACACTCAATCGATTTCGAGGGCAGCTACAGGTTTCTAGATATTTTGTTCTCCTGATGAGGAGGGACCTGTAGCTGCCCTCGAAATCGATGGAGTATTTTTAGTAAATGTACGCCAAATACAAGGTTGTTTCAGCGATTTTTTATTAATGAAGTCATTTTATAAATAATATTTTAAGATCTATAAAAGAATTTCATGAACATATTTTTTTTCCTTCGTTATGCAATAAGATATTACTTTTACCGCGTAATAATTCACTTTAATATTTCAGTTTCGCCTTTCTTATTTATATATTGTTATATTTTCTTATTTATAATCTTAGAATATAAGGTATCCAGTTTAAAGAAACACTGATCTTAGAAATAGTAAACGGAGTTGCATGACAGAAAAAAGCCTATACTTATGGGCTACATTTTGGAAACAATGAGTGAATCCAAGAACAATAAAATACTACATGAATAGGATAAATAGTGCAATTATCACTTAGTTCACAAAATTGTATACTCTTGAATCTAGGATCCTCTTTTGAAGTCAGCGCCTTGCTAGCTTAATTACGTAAATTAAGGATCTTTCCACATCAGCTAAAATCCAAATTCAACAAAGATGTCATTATACGGTCTTTCATTTGATCACTCATACTTCTGCAAATAGTCGTTACTTTAAATCATATATAGCATTATGGAAATTTTCAGCATATCATAAAAGAACAAAATAATTAAATATAATTTATCAAATGCAACCTGTAAGTCCAAGAATGGCAATTTACGATATTTTATTTAAGTACAGAGAATTTGTTGCAACACTTAGAGCAACCGAGGTACCATATATAAAATATCATATTTCATAGTGGAAGCTTTTCACATTTTGAAAGTAAAGAGCAATTATGAATAATAAATTATTTCAAGAATTAAGTTGCTTTTTTTTATCAGATTCTAAATGATGCATGCTACTATATAAATAAATAAGAGCATTTCGCATATAAAATTTACCAATGATTATATTGCTTCAAAGGTAAAGAAACAATGTTTCCATTTACTTACTTTTATTACAAGATAACGCACTTAAAATATTCAACAAAAAATTTCAATAAGACAAATTTTATCCACTTAATGAGCAATAAGTGTTGAATATTAATTATCAAAAGCAGATGCGTAATATATACGTTTGAATAAAGTTGCAGCTAAAACTATCAGAATTCACTTGCACAATTAAAAGCAGAATATTTGTTGCTCATACAGTCATAAAGTCACTAAGAACACTCGAACATAACACATTTTAGGAAATCCATTTGACGATTGAATACTTATAAAAACGTGCAGTCGTAATTCAAAAGGATCAACATTTGAGGATATATGCAGCTTTTACCATTTTGGGAATTATCTCAGGATCAAGTGTGAAGTGGGGCTTTGCTACAAATCGGCCACTATTACAAGATGCCAAATAAACGAAATAGTGGCACATTCTATACAATATTTGGGACTCTATTTCTGGAAAGTTGATTTCGATTGTTTGATTTTGAGAAATATGTCCCATATTACACAAATAATCTTTAATGGTGCGAGATATAAGTGCATGTTCTGTTTTAACCACGAAGCGTTGGCCATCGGAAGCAATATGTGTAACGTACGGAGCATTTGGGACTTTACATGTTTTATGGAGTAGTTCATCTGCATCATCAGATATCTTCAGTCTCTTCGCACGTGGTTCATCTTCATTATCACACATCATAACTCTCTTAGCGTTCATTTCCATCACTCTAAACGTTTGAAATTTTCTTCACACAACTTCAGAATTTTACGCAGAAGTACAGCTGAACCAGAAACAAATACTGTTATTATAGATCCTGAAGTTTTCCCTTTGAAATTAAAACAGGTCCCTTTGCAATCCTAAACAGTAGGCTTTGGAAGAGTTCAAAACAGGCAGGTGGGACAACTGAAGGGAATAGATAAGGGTGAATTTCAGCCTGTTTTGCAAGGTGGTGATGTCATTTCTCATAGCACCTAAGTTCACATCAAAATTTCCTAAGGCGCATTGAGGTCAACACAAAAGTCTTCCTTTATTCCATATCCCTATTGAAAATGCTTTCTTATGTGTACCTGCCTTGAGAACCACATTAGCCGAAGCTATTGTATCTACGAGTCGTTACTTGAAAAATTTCTTGCACAAAGGAGCACTTAGTTGGAGTCTGGCTTTGAATGGAATTCCGTTTGACAATGCAGACCGACATACGTGATTGTGGGAAGGGATAAAATGCATTGAGTGCGTAAAAATTAATTTAATTACATTTAAAAAAATTAAACAAGTGGAATGTTAATTAAGTAATATTTAATTTATAAAGCATATTTGCAGTTCTAAATATTATGCTTTGCTCTCGTCAACTTCCAACTAGGGCTGATTAATTGAATTGCCGATTAACCGGACCCTGTCTAGGATTACAGTTAAACTTGTTTAGTGAGAAACTTTGAAAAAATTACTATCATAAACCATCAGCACAAAACAAAACTCTTTATAAAAATAATAACTGTATTTATGGATAATCTAGAACTAGATATCGCTGCTTATTCGAATGTGAGCATAAATCACGACTTATTCGCTTTGATTAAAGACACCAATACAGAGGCATTTCTATACTTGCATCTTAAAAGTTTTGGAAAACAAAAATACCAAACTAACGCATTTCTTCTGAACTACATACTCAAAATCATATATTTAATGTTCATTCTTCGGTTTCCAACTACCATTAATTAGCCAGGTCTTAAGTGCCTGCATGTGATTTTGTAATGCTTGTAATGCAGGACGAAGAGAAGCATTTTGTGAGAGAATCACAGTGTCATCAGTGTACAGTGTTAGTGGGGTTTTGGCTTTTTGTAGAATTTCATCTATATACAAATTGAAAAGTGTAGATCCCAGTAGCGATCACTGGGGTAATATGATTTGGGGTAAGTAGGTAGGAGAGTTTTGCGTCATAAGACACTGAAGAGCCTAAGTCTTTCACAGAAGACCACCACGTGCTTTAGTTGTGACGTCATCCCGGATTGCAACTAAGGTGTCATCCACGTGGTTTATTGACGGGGTCCATGTTGACGGGGGTAGAAAGGGTTCGACGTCATGAGAAATGTCAGCGTGCTGTTATGACTTCATCTGGGATTCCACGCTTATCTAGTACCCAGTATGTAAGGGGTACTGGCTTTATCTCGCCCTGTTGACGCAGCATTCTATTCGGGAAGGAGTTCCTACGTCATACCAGATTAAAATCTACCGTAACACGTTTCTGTGAGGAATATTTAACAATTACTGCTAGAGTGCAACAGTTTGCATTGTGATTAGTTCTCATAGATACCAACAAGGCCTGAGAAACCCTAGATTATTTTCCATTATTTCTTTTCATATTGTTTACCATCTGTGACTGACATTCACAATATTTAAAATTTTATCTTCCTCTTATTGTTTTGATATTCACATACTGTGATCTTTTTATTATTAAATAATTAAAATTTTGATAATTTAACTACTTTTATTTGAAAATTATTAATTATTTCATATCTATCATTAATGAAATCATCAACAGTTCACTTCCTTCTAGTTTGCTGTTCTTCTAAAATTTAAACTGAATTAGTTTTCTGACTTTCGGTTATTCTTTGTATTTACGTAGTGTTTTTCAGAAAAGGCGAATGCCTTCGGAGCTAATTTTAACTGATCAAATACTTCGCTTGTGATACCCTTCTTATTAGTCCAAAAGGACTATGAAAAAGTCTGTCTGAAAATAAGATTTTGCTTTGTTTCATTTTTTATTCGAGTTATCAAAATAATTCGGATGTAAAATAATCGATTACAAATATACTCCTTTTAGATTCACATTCAAAATTCTTTACAATCTCAATTTATCCCCTCTTTTTTGAGTCTATTGCCATTCGCCAAAACATAAGATATTATTCTTTCAGCAATTCTTAAGAATATTATTTTATTTACTTTTTAATTTGGTTGGTTTCAATGAACATGCATTTAGCTCATGTTGTTTTTGTTATTACTCATGCTTACTTGTCTGACAGAGTCAGCCCAAGCCCACGAAATTTCTCGTGTGAAGGAACGTTAGATTACGCCTGTCGTTGGCAACAGCCTTGAACACCAAACAGGTGACAGTGCGATTTGGCTCAGTTCCGCCCCCAATTTTGATGGAGAGCACCTCGGAGGAACGGTTACGAGGGTATCACTCCTCTCCCTTATCACCAAACAACATGAGAGGACTTTCGGCTCGCCGCATATTTAAAGTGCCGCCATGCCGCACCGACACCATACATTTACAAATATCCATGCCTTCTCCGGGATTCGAGCCCGAGCCCTTTGGCACGACAGTCAGCGGCGCTAACCACTATACCGGTTGGGCGGCTAGCTCGTGATATATTTAATTAAAACGTTAAATATTTTTATAGAATTACATCACATAATTTTACATTTTATATTTTTAAATATATAGAAGATATAGTAAGTTCTCATGTTAGTCTAAATGCATTTTCATCTAATATCCTATAAAATGTTCCGCTATTTCACTTGGGCTATCTTTAGTGATAAACCATACTAAAATTTGAAAAAGGCCTTTTGGGTGATCGATGAAATCTGAACCTTTTCAAGGCCCACAAGCAGTTGACGGTAAAGTTAAAGAACACTGGTAGTTTGACATGGGATCGAATCCATGCGAACGGTATGACCTTATTCATACTTCCCAAGGCTTCATAAAAATATTCTTTTATACCTCACCCTGCTTATAGAAAATGATTTATTATTCAACTTTTATAATTTTAATGCATTACAAGATTTTATATTTGATCAAAAAAATCCTAATAGAAAGTTATAGTTGAATCAGTATCAAATGTATCTATGCTAATCGTTCTGCAAAATGATTTGTGATTTTTAAGCGTTAATTGATAAAGCTAGATAAAATGAACTTCAGTTTTCCCAATCATAGTAAATCTGAAGCCGATAAGGCTGATTATTGGGTAAATATAATTGTTTTCTACAACACTTTTTCTAAAACTTGCTGGGAATTTTTAAATAACTTAAATTCGGAAAAGGTTTCATTCTCATGTGAGGAAAACATTAAATATTCTACAGTGGAACATACTTATTTCTTATTTAATTCTTCATATTATGCTAAGAAGTATGTAATGTAGGAAATCATGTTTAACGTTATGTTAAGAAATATATAATGTAGAAAAATGTGAATGAATTAGAAAGTCCCTGGAGTTTTCGCATTAGAAAATTGTAAAATTTAACATCACTATTTAAATTACATTTCTCCTACAATTATAAGAAAATGTAATTTTATTTGGGTGTAATTTTGCATTGAAAAGGTGTTACTCCTATAATGAAATACTGAAATGGAGTTTTAAGTACTAAAATTATCTCTGGAGTACCTCTATCGCGAGAAGAGAATAAACGACTTTGGCTGTGAATAAAGACCATATCAACATGCCCTTTATAACTCTTTGCCAAAATAAAGATTTGATTGATACGGATAATCTTCAAGTGATTTCCTTTTTAAATCTCTTAATCCCTTAATGGGAAAATGTTCGGTTATAAAGTTTACTTTCTAATATATTTGAAGTTTATTGTATTTTTGTTTATTGCTTTTATTGTATTTAAGTTTATTGTATCTACAAGTAATCTCATTTTTGTAAATTGGATGCATCGTATTCATTTGTAAAAGAGAGTTAAAATTTAAGAGCAATATTTAAACAATGAAATATTTCAAATGTACTTTCCATTTATCTTTCACAAAGCAAATAAATTACTTAGAGGAAAAAACGTTCTGCCTTAAATATTAAAGTATGTAATATATATATTGTATGAATATATATTATTTTTAATCTTAAAAATTTGAAATAAACGATTTTAAGAAAATGTGAGGGAATCTTTTCATCTGAGAAAAATTGTAAATGCTTTTCGTCTTTGAAGAAAAAAAAATAAAGGTAAAGTGAAATATCTTCAAGTTAAAAAATCTTATTTAGTGTTAAAGGAAGTTGAAATGAATTTCTTTCTTCATCTTTCAAAAATGACAATGAAATATTTTCGTTCTATTAAAAAAAAATTTAATGAATTTTTTTCGGCTTTGTAAATTAGAACTGTAACTTTTTCTCTTCAGATTTAAAAATTAACATGGGTTTTCGCATACACAAAATAAAAGACGAGATTTTTCTTCCTAAAAAATAGAAGTGAAACCTTTTTCAAATCAAAAGGTACGTGCACGTGTATGTAACTCAGCAGTATGTGTAAGAAGGGTAATAAATTAAAAGTATGTGTAGGTAGTATGAGTAAGCAGCATATGTATGAAATTGCATATGCTACAAAATATGTAGTATAGTACGTATAAATACGCGTTAATTATGCAATGTGAATTCTACAGTGCAATACATAGATAGCAATGTATTATTAGAGTTGTTTAAATGGTGTAAGCTTGCCATTTAGTAACAAATATTGCGTTTATGAAAAGCTCTGAAATTGTTGAACTTGAAAAGCTTTGAGTTATTGAGCTCAAGTAAAAAACATGTTCAGTATTAAGAATATGCATTTTTTTATTGCTAAACTCAGTCGTGGCTTAAAGTCTGCATTATGAAACATTTATTTTTTAATCTTAGTAATATAACATGTTTCTAGTAACACTATGTATTACTTGGTTACAAGAATGAATGGTGTAAAGGGAAGGTTCCGAATCTGTGGTACTAGCTCCGGCACGTACGTGATGGCTCAAGGCCCGTTTTCATTATTGCGTTATTAACGCTTTCCATATGCGTTTCGCCAATCAACGAGTGAATCCATTTTGATTGACCTCTGCTGTCCGTCACCGGATGACGGAACAATTCTGTGCAGTTAGAGATGTTCCTAATATGCATTATAACCTTGCTTATATAAAAATTGCTAACGTGCTTTATTTTCACAGTTCATAAGCAGAAATAAAAATTTCGAATAACACTGAGTTTAAGTATCTTAAGAGTCTGAATTCCGTTAAGTGAAATACAGAGACATGTAGTGGCAATGAATGGCATCGACCACCGAACTTCCGTACGCGTAAATCCAACGTAATAGTGTCAACCAAGGAGGTCTGTTCTAACCTCCTTAATGTAAACGGTCGTCTATCTGCGTATGCGTTTCTTCCAGTGACGCGATGCGTTCGTAACGGACTGATGTCAAGGGTACGCTTTAGTCAAGGGTACGCTATAAAATGATCTGTAATGGTGAAAAATGACACAGTATCATAATACATGTTGATAAAAATCGGAATATTCAGCAAATTTAAATTTAGTCATGAATGAAAGAAAAGCATTTTCGTTTATTTTCGATGTGACTGTTATTGGCCGAAATCTGATCAAAACTTATATAATAAATAACATTTAGCACCTGCCATATTGCTTGATTCCTTTCGCATCATTTGCGGATCATTTTCCTTTCGAACTTACCCTCATCTCACGTACAATACGTACTAGATACCTCATCTTACTCTACAATACGTACCTACTACTATACACTTATCTTTTGCCCAGTAACTCTTTTTCATGATCTGAGGCCACCTAAGACGCCACGCATCATATGTAGCACTTCCGTCAGTAATAATCCCTACTCACATCCCAACATACCTTAAACAGTGATCAACAGCTGTTCTCTCTCGTTAAATTGTGTTTGTGCAAAGTTTTATTTTAAATTCGTGCTCTTTTAAAACTGTTAAAAGTAAAATTTTGTTTGTATAATAAAAGAATAGAGTTAAAAAATAAATCTTTGTACTGAACAGAAACTACTTGTGGATAATCGAGTGCGACAAGCACGTTTTTGAAGACAATTCATTTCAGTAAAGTTTCAAATGTCATTCTGATAAATTATTACAAGAAATTACGTAACTATCCGATATTTGTTCAAAATAAATTAGGCCTACCAGGTGCCGAGCGGTAAAGTTACTGACACTGGTAGTTTGTTCCGGTGTTCTAATCCCGGCAAACGGGCTGGCTGCATGGGAATTTTCGTGGTTTTCCTCCATGTGTAATATGTATACTAGCCAATTTTTCTTTGAAAGTCCTCCACGGAGATATCTTTTTCCTTAGGCCGACAGCCCTCGAGTGCTTTGCCATTATTAACTAAACCAAACCAAAAATAAATAAACTTAGTTCAGAATCAAAGAGCATTTCCGTAACTATTTTCAAAGAGTCTGGCAAAATTGATTCTACTCATAACTAGTTAGTTTTCCGGGAATTAAGAATTAAAAAAAAAGTCGGACCAAAATGTCAGAGACACTTTACGAATTCTTATGAGAAAAATAGTAACAAACGAAGTCAAAGACAACGTAAGAAATTAAAAGTACAGTTAGATTTCAGATCAGATTTCTTTAAAGCAGTTATAAACGTATTCTCTATAAAAATTATTTATTGCAATTAGTTATATTGAGGTAATACTGGATAGAAGTAAGGAAGTAGTAGATTCTTAAGAGCGATATTAGGAATACTCTGTAACTACAAAGTCTCTGGAAGTGGTACGCAAAATAAAAAAAGGTTCGAAACTACCGGGGAAAATTAAATAAAATGTTTATGGCAATTATAGCTGAAATTTTGTGTTAACAAACTAATAAAAGACACCAAAGCCTACGTCCAAAATTCTTATCTCTGTGTCTAGCACATAACGTGTCTTTTTAAACACTTGTAAGAAACAAGACAAAAGTTCGGTTGTTAACTATGTTGTTGACTATACAAAAATCTATAACTGCTAACATGTGTTTTGTTATAAATGCCACTATTGTACTAGACCATCCTTTTGCTTGTAGTCTAGTAAATACTAGTTTGTTTCCTTAGGGCAGGTAATAAAGCTGATAGGTCACTGCTCTATAGCTGCATATGGTATACGACTGCTCTGTCTACGGGAAATACAAAAAGAAAAAAAAGAAAAAAACTGCGTAGGATAACAGCTGTATTAGCGAATAATGTCATAGTGCTGCATTTATATACAGCAGTATGTAATTAAATTGTGAGAAATCCAGAATACATGACTATTTCACAGAGAAGAAAAAATATTTTAATAACTTTAGCGTTAGTTTCATCTCAGTAACATTGTTTAAGTAAATATTGTTGTTGGATACTATTTATAATTTAGTTTTTTCATTTCCAATAACGTTTCCGTTATTCACAGCTTGTCTTTTTATTTTCATTATTCATTTAATGATTTTATTCCACCACATAATTTAATGCCGCAGATTAAACTTGAGAAAATACAAATAAATTATTAACAATATTTTTGTTAATTATAATATGAATTTTCCCTGTTTCCTACTTTTAATTGCATTGAGATTAATTGTATTTTAATTGTAATCAACCACATTAGTAATTAATTAGTTGCGATTATAAATTAACAATTGTTAGAATCTTCAAGAGCGAATTCTAAACAGTAGAACCATCGCTACCATAAACGCAAAGCACGCGCTTACAAAAAGCGACAAGTTTTGCGATGCGGCAATATTAACCTAAACTACACAGTTAATTTAGAAACTGCATAGACGGCAAACTTCCGCATGCCGCGTTGTTAAACGGCGTCAAAGAATTCCAATGATTCTTGAAAATATCAAGATTTAAAATTAAAAACTAACTTAATGATTGTTCAATGCTTATAAAGATTAAACTGAAATGACATCGAAGACGCCCATAAATTTGAAACATATAAATTATTAAAGCAGAGAATCAAAATTTACAGCAAAGCCTTAAAACAGTAATATGTTTTTAAAATATTTAACATATGACCAGTGTCGAAACGAATATGAACATATGACCAGTGTCGGGTTGATATGAAAAATGTCAAGCAACAATCTAGGCAGATTTAATAACCTGAATCTTCTCTAATTTGTAGTAAAATATTTTGAGCCTGGCTGTTCCGAGAAAGGGTAAAAATTATTTCGTATATTTAGTTTGATGCTTACTACAGAAACATGAAAAATTTAATCAAAATTAAACAAATTTCTTATTAGTTACTAGTATATTATATTTTTAACATCTGCATTTTAACAACCTATTATATCTGTAAGAGAAATACAGTCTGTTGCTATGAAATTTTACTGAGTCGCTAATTTTTATAAAATATTCGTCTGCATGAAATTCAACTACAACTCAACTTTGGTTCTAAAATTGTGCGGTGGCTACTCAGTAATCTGTATGGTAGATGACTTCGTGTTTTAGAAGTTTTATTGGTTTTTTTTTTCAAGTAGTATTTTGAAATTACTTACAACAATGAAATTAAGCCTAGGTAAATAAATAATCGTTCTTCTAAAGATTTAATTTTTCAGTCTTGAATATATACATGATTTGAAAGGTCATGTACCTAATAACAATTTGGCATTTTTGGTGTGTTGGACTAAAATCCGTTAAAGTGCAGAGTCGTCAACTTCTTTGGCGCTTTTTACAAGAATAAGAAGAATTGGATTTTTGTCAATTTCTGACTTTTTAAGTAAAAATAGATCAATGTGTACATGGACAAAGTCAGGGGTGTGTGCAGTGCCGAGTTTGTGCAATTCTGGGTTTTTTTTAAGTGAAAATAGGTCGATGTGTACATGGATACAGAGTTTATGCAATTCTTAAAAACGCGCCAAGCAGTAGGTGATTCTGCACTTTCCCCCTAAAATCTTCTAAAAATTAGTTTTTAAAAGTTTTAATATCAGATTTTAATTATTTAGAATTTCGCATTTAAAGTATTATGACTGAGTAATAATGTTTGATGTATGTAAAATGAGTGCATAAATAAGATTTTTGTTTTAAAGTATAGGCTTTAATGTAGTTCCCCTTTTAACAACTCTTTCCACCAAGTTTCAATACTCGGTCATTATTTGATTGCGCCAAATAGGCGATTTTCTTTTTTTCATGGTTGTATTTTACAGTTCGGTTTGTTTATACTTTAAATGTATTTTACATAAACGTCACACATCGTTTTTTTAGTTGTATATAAATAATTTAATTTATGGCTATTAGTTTATCTATACATTAATTTTATTAGGCCTTTAGGTTGCCTGACTAAAATACCCAGCGACATAGTAATAATGAAATATATTTTGGTTTCCAATAAACATATACCAAAGCTGTTCAGCTCAATCTATTCAAAGGATCGCCAAATACGATTAAAGAATTTAGTGAGCTTTATTAACTTTGTTGAATTCTTATATCTCTCTCTTAACCCTTTGACTACTAAGGAGACATATATGTCCCACTAGAAGTTTTAAAATTACTGCTGGTTTTAAAAAATGCTTAGAATCTCCTGACTGTTGGATATTGGCTTTTAAAAGTTGGAAAATCAAGACGCCGCTGTGCTCGTTGCACACAAATGAACATAGAGAAAAGAACAAATATGAGTTGCCCAATGTGTCATGCAAAGAATGCTTTACCCTGTACTATACGATTTAAAATCTATTTCATATAATAAAGTTTTCCAGAATAATAAATGTGCTTACAGTAAGTCGATAGCTACGTGTGGGATATATGTATCCTACCATTAACTACGACTAGGGCATATGTGTCCCAGCTTTTGGCTTGAAAACCGTTTGTCAAAAAACTTCCAATGCTAAATTTACCTTATTTATAGCATATTTTGTTCACTTGGATAGAAAAAGGGCTAATTTTTTTTAATTCGTAGTCAAAGAGTTAAGTTAATCATTTACGTTTATTCCGTATTTTGTTTTCTCCCGTAAATTAAATCAACCGCATAATAAATACTTAAAGTAAAAAAAGTAACGTTGTTACTGTAAGATTGTAAATTTGAGGACCCAACGTATTTACTAATGTAAATTACACAATGAAAATTTAGTAAATTAAAATGAATTTATTGCTAATAAAAGACAATATCTTTTCTAATCCTTTTCTAATTAGATAATTACGTTTCAGATGTATTAATTATTAAAGGTTTTGAAGTAAATTAATAAAGTATGACTTTTGTTTTGGAAAACTTGCTCTCTTTAAGTTTATAAAGTGGTAGCAAACATGTAGGGCCGCTTGTGAACTCGTAAATTTCACGAAAATTTAATGATCGAAATTTAATCATTAGTAAAACAGTCCGAAATGATCAAATTAGATACATATTTTTAAAAAATAGTTTTTAAGTTCAATTTATTACTAATACTTACTCAAATTATACTAAAGATGTCGAAAATCTCATAACCGACTGATCATTACCTAAATTGACAGATTATTAAATTAAGAAAATATCGAAAGAGAACTTATATGGATAGCCCTCAAGAGCTCTGCCTTAATCTAAATAATCCAGTCGAATTTAATCCATTCGAAACAATACTTTGGGAGATATTTTTATATGTTAAAACTTAAAAACAATCAAGAAAGAAATGGATGGGAAACCGAAATTCTCATAGTGCTTGCTTATTTTACGGTAAATTAAAGAACTAGAAATTAAGCCTTATCTTTAATCGTAAGTTTCAAAAATACCTTTCTTTCCACTTTTGAAGCAGGTATGTAAGAGTATATTTGTCTTTTCTTTGCCTGATTCACAAACAAAGCAGAGTTTTGCTTATTTGCGTTTTAATACCAAAATTCTCGATAAAAAATATTTCTAACTACTCATACTGTTTTTAGCAAACTAGTATGTCATTACAAAATATTTTGTGACAGATTTGTCCATGTGAACTCAATGCCTATTATGTGGTATGTTATCAAAGCTGCATCATTTTATTAGTTTCTAATGCTAATGGAATGTCAACGCATTGAATTACATTATCCGTAACTTATACATTATATCTCTCTTTTGGCCCAGTAGATGTCGCGTGACTAAAAGTTATACATTGGTAATTTCTTCCAAATTTCAATTCGCATAAAATAGCATATCTGACCACTGCAAAGTGGAATAGAGCTATCTGCCTACAGTAAGGAATGCTTTTTTGAAGGGCGTTTCAAGAGGAAACTGACTCCTATTCAAGATACATAAGGAGGGAAACTTCGAAAGCGCCCATACAGCCAGCCCGCTCGGCCAGATCCAGTCTAACGAATGCTTAACCCAACCCCTCGTGCGTTCGAGTCTCGTCATAATGATTTTTCTCTTTAACGTGTGCAGTAAATCACAAGCAACGACGATTTTAAGATTTCAGTTAAGTTCGTCACTGAAATTGGGACTATTTTTGCAACTAATTAGCTGAAAAGATTAATGGTAACATATTTTATAAAATGAAAGTAAGTCACAGAAAGAAGTATGTTTCAAATTTACAATAAAAATCATGAAACATTCGCATCAGAGGGCAAAGGGCCTTGGCAGATAGCCCTAGTGCGCTTTGCATAATAAACTAAATCAAACCAAACCACAGGGCAAAGGGCTAAATAATTCAACCTATCTCTGTTCAGTGGGTAGAAAGAACTAAACGAACTCTTTCTTTGTATGCGGTAGAAAATCGAGAGACTTCCTAAAGTGACGATATGATTATCAGCGCATACCAAATAAGAGTCATCAATAACGAAACGAAAAAAAATCATGAATTATCCCAGGGGCAAAATAACTATCGCTTAATCATTTCAATATGCTGTGGATTTTCCAAATAAATTAATAGGTTAGCTACTTTGAGTTTTCCTGATTTTGTTACACGAGTGACATAAATAGGAGCCAGTTTCTTAATGAATATCGTCTATTGAAACTACTTGATTGCAAGGTATGTGCCCTGACATGTAAACATACTCATGCTAACTAGACATTATTATTCTACTGAAGTAGTTAGCAAACGAAAAACATGGGTATTAATTTAAAATTATTTGTTGACCTTTCTACTAACTTTACGTTAACATTTACAACATTTTAACATCATACTATTAACTAAAATTTAACCACAATTAACTGCATGTTATAACCTTATTTTATGCTTAGCGTATAAACATAAAATAAGTTAGAACATCTCTTATTTAGTAAAGCATAAATGACGATTTTATTTGATTCACTGATAACTTAAACAGTATATGGAAATGTATAAAAGATAATAAGAAGAGCATTCTTAAACTTTCTTCGTAATCATTCCATTCTGTGGTCTGTATGATATCAATTTCTTCCGAAACCAGTTGTCAAACTCTTCATATAAGCTCCTATTTTTTTAATTTATCTTAAATCAATTTCATACTGAAAAATAAAGATAATCAAACATAACAAACAACGTCTTTACTCTATTCGACCCAGAATTAACTAAGACGAAGTGTCAGATAATCTCTCTAACTGAACCAATATCCATTCAAAAATTTCCCAACTCATTTCCTTGTAACTCATGATACTCGAATAATTTCATTTCAAAATAATCTTTTATTACGGTTTTATGTAGTAAAAAGCTATTTAATAATAAACAATAACGAATTATGATTTGATAATTTCGAAAGTCTTTTTTTTTTTTTTTCCTCTAATGGCGGGCACAAATCGTAGACGTTGGCTACTAATAAGGCCGGAAATGATGGTCTCTATTCATACCCGGGCTTTTCGGTACGGCAGTCAGAGTCACTGAGCACTTTTCCCTCTGGGCGGCTAATTTGGGAAGTATTTATTTGTTATTCGATAATCCCTCTGATATATCACCACAAATATCATTCATCAACCCTAGATATTGCTCCGGATTCTTCTACACAGAAGACTTTTATTCCCTTTTCTTTTTACTTCCTTTGTACGAAGTAGAAAAGAAGCATTGTAATCTCGAAAAATTTCGGGTATCACATTTCAACGAAAATATCCATTTTGACCGCTATCGAATGCAATTTAACGATGTTTTTGCGTGACATCTGTACGCAAGGGCAGGATAAAGGACCCTTTTTCCCCAAACGAATTATAAAATTGATTTAAAATGGATTCAGAAGAGACTTTTTCGTGGAGTACGTATGTATGTATCTCGCGTAACTCAAAAACGAATAGCCTCAGAACGTTGAAATTTTGTATATGAGACTGCTATAACATGCAGATTTGTACCTTCCTTTTTGGCTGCACCAAAAGTATATAAATGTATGTATGTGTGTATATATATACACACTCTGTTACTCGGCTCAGTGAGCTCAGTTTCTTTATTCTTATATGTTTGTACATTTTGATTATTATTATTTTTTTGCTTTAAAAGGGATTGAATTATGTTGTTCTTATCTTCCGATTAAGGATTTTATGCCTTTAGTTAACCTGCATGTTATAGTTGTAGAATTATCAACAATTTAAAAGTTGCTTAAGTGCGGCTAAGCCTAATTTTTTTTACCATAGCAGTCATATTTGTTTACATTTGAAACTTAGCAGAATAGTGGATTACTTAATATTCTGAGCAGACTAGTGGTCAATCTAGAGAAACTAAGCTTGGCAACAACAAGTAACGTCTTCTTTTATTATTGCGAATTAAATTATGCTTGATGCATTCTGGAATTATGATTTAAGTTATTAAATTATCCCATATATTGACTCAGCATAGCGTCCAGAACAAATTAAATCAGTTTCTACGCCTTCAGCGTCTTTTTGCCGAATGAGAACAAAAGTAAACTTTCAGTTGTGTGCACCGAAAAAACTCTTCTTGCATGCTGGCCAAATGGCTTGTTTTTGCGTAGAAACAATAATTTTAATTGTAAAAACTGTTTTTTTTAACTTTTTTAACTGTATTTAATGTTTTATGTTTCTCTATATCTTTAATTTTTAATGGAGATATTTGGCGTTTATAATATTTTTGCCTTCCCGCGAAGTAAGAACTGAATTAATTGAATGAGAGATACATCTGTAATGAAATTCGAGGAAATAAGTGTTTCCATAATAGCAGAAAATACTGTCGCCGGCCTGTGTCGGACAGGGGAGAATGATTACGAGTAGCGCATGCGCATTAGGTAAGCAGGCGCTGAATCGTCTGTGAAAAACTGTTTATTTTTTATTTGTTTAATTCCTTTTATACATCGTTTTAGATTTATTATAGTATTTGAATAGAACACGTGGCAACGATTAGACTGTTCTTCAGATGATATAATTTTCTTGCATTCTCAGTTATAAAATGAATGAGATGTAACGCTGTTAAGTGGACCTAGCGCCAGAGTATCGCTATGGTAAATAAATATAGTGAATTTTAAAAAACGGATTTATTCTGTTGTGGTTCGTGCGCTATCGACGAAGTAGACTTAATTCACAAGTTTAAACGGAATGCAGAAAAAAAAATGCGTATAATTTGATATTCCGTACAAGGACGTCATGCGGTGTACGCATCAGATTTTTTGCAATGTTTTCCTGCTTCTTTTGTTAAGGAAGGTGAGGAGACTGGTATCTAAACGCAAGCAACTGAACGCGTGTCGCGATTAGCAAAATGGATGAAGCGGAGACGTATTATCACTTCCTGCCATCACATGTTATTTTACTTATTTGATATAAAAGCAGAGATAAGCCACTGAAAATAACAACTTGTTTGAAGATATTTTTAATGCGACTACCAAACAGTATCCTTCAAAAATTTTTTTAAAGGTTAGACTTCATCACCAAAAATGGTTAATAGATTTTTTGCCATGCATCGGTAGGCCTCGGGTAATTAAGAAGTACCTTGAAAGACAACATTTTTCATACAAGCTGCTAAAAATACTGTGAAAGTTATCGCTAATTACAGATCGATGTTTTGACACTCATTGTTCTGTGATAAGTGTGTATGACTTATTTTTTATAAGACTTAAAACAATTATATCTGAAAATATTGTCAACGTTGTACCTTATTATAATACAGCCCTGACAAATGAAAAGAGCTAAGACAGTGAACGCAGGTAGATCGTCTTGTGTTAGATACTGTTTCCTGATTAGATACTGTTTCCTTACTGATCCTGGAAAATTCGGTATTTTACGCGTACACAGAAGACATTTTTCTAGGAAAAAGGAATTTGTTTCTCAGTACATCAGAGAGGGACGCTCCCAAGACCGCGGCCTTTTTCAAGCCTTTAAACGGTTAATTGTGCCACCTCCAGAAGCGATCCAAGGAGGCATACCCCCCCCCCGGTTAACCCTGGGAGACAAAATTGCACGTAGTCAAAGTTTTATAAGCACGCAAGCCAATGGCGACCGGACTACTGCCGGTGACCTACAGAGAGCGAAGTCAGGTCAAAGTCTGGTGGTGGTGGTGTTTCGGTGGTGATAGTGAAACTCCCAAGGACAACCCAAAGAACGTCTATTGGACAACCTTCGATACCTAACCATGTAGCGTTTCCACTACAGAGGGGCAGACAGTACCAGCGGGTGTGAACCTACTCCGAAGAATCGATGGTTCTAGTCACTGTGAAGACTGATTATGTATGCCAGGAGCCGAATCTGTTTAAGTGTAGGTCTCTAGAACGCTGGGGGTTCGTTTTTAGTTCATAACAGGCAGGAATAATTTACATGACAGTTGCTAATATGCATGGTTGAGTTCAATTCAAGGTATTAGGTTTGACAACTAGATTATCACGTCAGAGTGAGCTAACCAGTGATCAAATGGTAAAATTGGTATCACTGATAGTTTGACCGGAGCTCAAATTTCTACGAACGGGCTGCCTGCAAGGGAGGTTTCGTTGTTTTCCTCGTGTGAGCCAGAATTCCTTCAAAAGTCTCCCATCAAGGTATCTCTTCCCTTAGGCAGAGAGGCCTTGTATGTTTTGCCTTAATATAAAAAATCCAATCTAGTTTTATATTCGTATCTGGTTTATTTAATTTCATTCTTGTTTTTGAGTGTACAAGCCTATGTATTAGCAGTAGATCAGAACATTGTTTCCTCTCATGAAATGAGTTATCACAGTATGTGTAACTTTGGATGGTAGTATGAGTGGGATTTATTGTAGGACTACTGAATAATCTTGCTTAGTATTTTCATTTCTCTACACACTTGAGTTACAAACTGTATCATAAATATAACCCATATGAGTTTGCACATGCAAATGCTCATTAGATAAGAACTTCACTGAACTGAGAGCAATAAAAAAGCAGGCTGTTGTGAAAAGGAGGATTACAAACCATTAAAAATTTGTAAGTTATTTGATAGCTACTGTTACGTTTTCCCATTTAATGAAAAAGGACAAAAAAGAGAGTAAGAATTAGCCACGTGTGAATTCACTTTCGTCTGCTAAGCAGTGTTCAGTGTAAAACATTAATAACATGGACTAAATGCAAGTACATCTCAGAAATCCTTTTAACTGCACATTAAACAGATATAGCAACTTACATAACGAATTCACTTATCTTAGAAGATGTTAATGATAATATTTCGTTTAATCGAAGCTACATTGTTTCCATAAAGGTTAGGTAGATGAATTCTAAAACGAAGAAAATCTTTCTGAATGCAAAATAACTCATTCTGAAAAGGAAGTTATAGCATTTTTTACTTCCTAATCAGAAAATTCTACTTCCATTCTAAATGCTATGAAGAATAAAATTTATTCTCACTCCGTCAGCCGACGATACGACAGCTACTAAGAATCATTATCAAAACTAGCTTTTAAAATCTTCCCGACATTCTGAGAGACCGTAAGCACTTTTGTAATTAGCTCATTACTCTACTCTACAAAAGACTTTAATTACTTCTGCTTTACTAGAGGAAGCTAGACTTGATTACAAAGCAAGAAGCTATCTGCAGATTATTATTATTAGGTTAGATTATTATTAGGTTATTCATTTTCGATTCGATAAGTAGACAATAGAAAAACTATTGTTATTTATACCTAACTTATATTACACTTACTATTTGTCTACGTTTTCCCAAAATTCAGGGATTACTTAATAAATTAATAATTTATAAACGCATTATAGCCTACTTTTATACTGAATATACTGCTGTACTTGTCAAATTACACAGGCCAAAATTTCCATCCTCTTATATTTCATTCTCCCATTTTCCTTTTTTTCCTTTTTTTTGTCTATGAAAGAGTCATCCTTGATGACAATCATTTGCATTTTGTCCTTCTGTTTCAGTATACCAATTTCGAACTCTGTTTCCTCATTTTAATAGCTAAGGATTTAATTAAATGCAGCTAACAAGTACAGCTTACAGAATTTGTAACAAATTGAATGAGAAGTTTTAGCTTGAAACAAACAGATTTATCAAATGTTATTAACGGTGTTTATTTGATTATGACAGAGCACGCGAGAGCTATCCACATAACACATGGGGGAAAACTACGAAAACGCTCATGCGACCAACCCGTTCGCCTGGAATCCAGCCGAGGTTTAACTACCAGTGTTCAGCGACTTCATCATCTGGTAGATCTTTGTGATATTTCCAAGGAAAATTATTTCTAAGAAAATGAGTCTGGATAAGTACTGTTTAAACATAGCAAAAAAACTTTATTTGCCAAAGCTGTAATCTAATAAACTGAAGATAAGCATTGCCTTAATTCATTACGTACAACTGATAAGAAAGCTTTGATGCAAAATATATATATAGCCTTGATTTAGCTTTGATTAGCAAAATATATAGCCTTGATTTAGCCTTAGATCGGCAATATATATATATATATATATTGCATTCCAAAATTTATTAACCTACTGTAAAGTGATAGCAATTAAGTTAGAAATTACATGCTCATGAAAAATGTTATAATGCCTTCCCATACAAACTAGGTTTATCAGTGGTTGAGTGAAAAAGGTGCTAAATAATCAGTCAATCTGTATTCGTTTCTTTGACAATCCGCTGGACATGGGCATTTGTGATTTTCACCACACGTGAATAAGGTGTAGTTCCTTCCGAAAGTCTATCATGAAGGCATCCATTTTAAAGCAGTTAACCCTCGGTGTTTTACCACAACTAGACAACTACATTCGTATGCAAAATTAAGAGATTTTGCAAATTATGTCTATTTTTACGAAAAGTATTGAATCAAAGGTAATAGTTATGCTGCCAAAGAATTATGCAAATATTCAGCGTGGAATACGGAAGCGCACACTCTCGTGTTTGTGGAGCTGTGATTGTGGATGGGATATGTGCGCATGGAGAAGACTTCGGCGATCGGTGTGCTCGTACTTCGTCATGACATTCGCCACGTTTTGCGTAAGAGTAGTAAATTTTATTAAATATCACGTAAAATGAATAGACACGAACGCATGGATGACGGAAAGAGAAGGAGAATTGTTGGTAGATTAGAGGCAGGCCAATGACGAGCTCGAAGTAGCTACAGAGCTCAATGCAATGCCCATTGTCGTCCGCAATTGTGGTAATTGTTTCAGGACACTGGATCCATATCGAGAAGACCTTGACAAAGTCATTCAAGATCCACAACGACGAATGAGAATCGTCCTTTGACACTTTCAGCGCATCGATACAGGACTATCACAGCTTCACAGCTCTCACATGAGCTGTATACTGCCACTGGAACCCGAGTTACACAGTTTACACTTCCCCGAAGGCTTCATGAGATAGGGCTGTATGCAAGAAGCCGCATTGTTTGCTTTCCGCTCACTGCATTATTTAAGAAAGCATTCAGAATTATTGAGAAGTTATTGAGCTTCTTTGCCGTTATTCTGAACTCGTCACTTTTTACGAAATGATTCAAGTAAAGCACTCATTTTTATATAATAATAGCTCTCGCGTAAATTTTGTCAATATATAGCAAATTTCTTAAAATAATAAAAAGGAATTTTAAAGTTTTTTTATTAATAGGTTTATTTTATATTTCTTTCAGTGAGCTACAGACAAGTTTCTAATGTTACACTCATCAGAGACGAGAAACATTCCTTCGGATTTTCTATAGGAGGTAAGAATCTGTAAATCAGAGGGAATATCCGGCAAGCATTTACTGATTCTTTATAATATTTAAGGTACCTCTAAGAAGTTTCTCATTTGTTTTAAGAAGAAATGTTAAAGTAATAAAAGTAAATTATAAATGGCGCACATCACCAAATGCCTGTTAATAAAGTAGCATTTTACTTTATCCATGCATATAGTAATTATTCATGCATACCCATGCATATAGTAACAAATGAAATAAGTTCCTAAATATGCAATATTTTTATAAATAATATTATTCATTCCTATAACTCTGTGAAATGTATTTTTGCACTAATTGAACCGAGAAGATCATTTGTATAACTTGGATTAAGATTTCTTTCGCCAAGTGTTGGCAAATCATCATTTTGCTATCATTAAATGATTATTCAAATGACTCCTGCAATTAAAGCAAAATCAATAAATTTGTTAATAAAATGACAGGTTTTAAGACGTTTGTGTTCAAATTTGATGCCTATAACTGTTTTACTTCGAATGTTTCGAACAATGCATTGGAACATTTATCAGCGAACGTGTCTACTATTGAAAACACAGAAATCGAATGCTGTTCTTGATGTAAATATTTCTAGACAAATTGAAAAAAGAAACTGAACAGGACCAAACTTCAAGCAATAATATTTCCGCAAGAATTAGTCCTTTGAAAATTCTGATGGGACCAATATGGTGTATTAAAAGATATTTTGCATATTTGATTATAAAGAAATTACTAAGTGAATAAGGAATGTGAAATATAATCACATGAATTCATTTTTGTTTCGAGAACATAGAAATGAATTGTTTGCATGTTTCCACCTATGGCAAGAAACAAAATAAAAAATTTATGTTTCGTACTTAACATACTGGTGCTATAAAGATTAAATTAAGCAAAACTCAATCTCGGACTGACCAATTTTGGGAAAATGTGATTGAGATTTCCCTCTTTTTACACTCCTTCCCAAAGTACTTCTCTTACACGCCTTCCCGTGATAAAATTTCTTCTTATTAGGTTAGATAAGTGATATTACACTCATGTCCATAAATTAAGGATAATTCGGAGTCACGTGGAAATCGAAATCTAAAATAAATATATCACCTGTAAAATCACTGCACACATCTTCAAGAATCATATGCAAATTTCAGGAAGTAACCAGATGACACCGATGGTACGTGACAATGACGAGAGTGCAAGAGAGTGATATATAAGGAATACAGGCAAAGAAGTAAAATTGTTCGCAGGTGCTTTATAAGCATTTCAGTGCAATAACCGAATAGTTATGACACAAAGGACGCATTTGGATGATTTTTACGTGGTAGAATGATCGGCCGTCTGGAATGTGGGCGTACCCAACTGGAAATATCAGACGAACTTGAAATTGCCCAGAGTGTCATCTCCAGGCTTTGGCAACGATTCCAAGATGATGGTAATGTGAGTAGACGTTACAGTACAGGTCGCCCCAGAGTTACAACGCCGAATGAGAGGTCATGTGAGTAGATGTTACAGCACATGTCGCCCCAGAGTTACAACACCGAATGAGGACCGGTATTTGGCAGTTACTGCCAAAAGAAACAGGAGGAGCACAGCCTCAGACCTGTCTCGTCAGCTCTCTTCAGCCACTGGTACGACAATTTCAAGGCAGACCGTGTACAGACGCTTAGGGCAGATTGGTCTATATGCTCGTAGACCTGTCAGATGCGTTCCACTTACTGCAACTCACTGTCGCCTGCGGTTAGCCTGGAGTAGAGAGCATGCATTGTGGACGCCGCAACAGTGATGTTTTCCGGCGAGTCCAGGTTTAGCTTGCAGTCTGATTCTCGCCTGACTTTCATATAGAGAGCTCCAGGTACCCGTTACCACCAAGAAAACATCATTGAACGACACCGTTACGGTGGTGCAGGAGTGTTCGTTTGGGGTGGAATTATTCTGTGTTCCAGAACTGACCTGCATGTTCAAATTGGAACCATGACAAGCCAAATCTATCGGGTCGTCATTCTGGAACAACATGTACGTTTGTTTCGGGGCGCCATGGGGGCACAATTTGTGTTTATGGATGACAATGCCCGTCCTCACCGTGCAAACATCGTAAGCGAATGCCTTCAATCGGAGGATATCACCCGTATGGACTGGCTAGCATTCTCATCGGACTTGAATCCAGTAGAGCACGTGGCTTGGCTGACGAGTTGCAGCCCGTCAACCTCCTCCTACATGTCTACCGAAACTTCGAAGAGCATTGCTTTTTGAGTGGTGTAATATCTCCCAAGATCAGAACGATAATTTGATACTCAAAATGCCTAGGCGTTGTACGGACTGTATTGCATCGTCTGGGAGACATACAATGTATTAACAATCACACCAACCATGTAATATTGGTTTTTTTGTAATTTGCTCCAGGGAGAAAAAATCACTAATTTTTTTAATAATATCAAACATATAGCATCTTTTTTTGCTCTTTACCTTTTGTTTAATAAATAAGCTTTACAAATAAGTCAAATTTGGTTTGCTTCTAACTCTTCCTTTGCCTGATTTTGCATTATCCTTAATTTATGGACATGACTGTAGAAACGCAACATTATTTTGCCTTAATAAACTGAAAACGAACCTTCTGGAGACTCAGAAATATCCGACTTGAAATTATAAATAACATATAAATATCGTTAATATGCTGAAGCATCTTTCACTTGGTAAATAATTTTTATTTGTTTTATAAAGTGATAGATATATAATTTTTATTATAGATCTTTTCTAAGATTTCAGATTTAAAAACTTCAGAGGAAATAGTGGAACTTACTTTATAACAAGTACATTAATAGTTCGTTACCAATATACAAAAAATATTCTTTTAAGAAACAGCTAAACAAATTGCAGAAATTAAACGATGTAAGAAACTTCAAACATAAGGATTTTCATTTTCAGTTTTTACTGTAAAATATTCGGTTTTCATAACTCAAAAATTAAGATGAATACCGCACAGAAAATAACTTTCATAGTTTTTAGAACATTTTTTAAAATATATATAAATAGCTATCGTGCAGATTAACTTAATGCTGAACATGTTATACATTATGTTTACTCGCTTTGGCAGCTGAAAATGGAGGACGTTTCGTTGTTAGCAAAGTAAAAGCTAGAAGCCCTGCTGAGAGGTAAGGATATTTTTTTAAGTAAATCAACTATTAATTTTATTAATCATTTTCAATAATACATAAAAGATGACAATTTTGTTATTTTTATGTATTAAATTTTAAAATAATACTTCATTCCTTTAATGTTTTTTAACTTAAGTATATTAACAGTCAGAGAAAATAATTAACGCCTTTTTTGGAAGCGTAGGTTGGAAAGCAACTGAATTAAATTTTGCGAATCTGATTGTCTGAGCGCAGTACGTGCTGGCTGGCAAGAAAGTAATTTCGATTTTCACTAATGGATAGCTTTATGTTCGTTTTGTTATTCTTCTGTCAATCTTATTTTTTTTTCCTTTTGAAATTTGGCAGGTGTCACTTTTAGATTGCTATAGAAACAAATCACATGTATTCTTGCTTACAGCTGTTAGTTTATCATCTATTGTAACATGGAGGGGGGGACAAAAATAAACATTTTCCATATATTTGACTTTTTTAATTTCACAATGGCAAGAAAGCCGCTGAGGCTCACAAAAAGATATGTAAAATTTAATGTGTTGGTAGCTTAATAGAACACATGGGTCAGAATTGATTTAAAAAATTTCATTCTGGAGATTTTTCACTTGAAAATGACCGACATTCTGAAGCTGATACTGAAAACATTAAAGCCATAATTGAGTCGGATCGTCATATAACTGTGCCTGAGATTAGAAAAGAGTTAAATGCATCACGTATAATAACCGAAAATCACATAAGATGTCTTCGACTTGTTAAGAAGCTCAATGGTTTGGTTCCTTATTAATAGAACGAAATTCACTTAACACAAGGAACCAATATTTGCGATACGTATTTCAAATGTAATGTAGTCGACCCTTTTTTTAATCGAATTATACTCGTGATGAAAAATGGATCGTCTACAATAATCATATCGAAAGCTAAACTGCATCGGAAAAAGATCACGCTGCCAATCTGTTGGGATTATAAAGTATGAGTGTACTGTTGTGTATTTTGAATTATTTTCAAGCAACCAAAAGATCAACTCAGATGTTTAATGCCAATAACGTATGAAACTGGAGGAAGCAATCAAACAGAAAAGGCCCAGGTTTGGCAAAACAACAAAGGAATTATCTTTCGCCTAGATAACTCGAGGGCTGTCACATTTTCATCATCACGTACGTAATTACTGGAACTTGACTGGGAAGTGATATCCCATCCCCCACATAGTTCCGACTTTCACCATTGGATATGAAGTCTTTCGAATCTTTGCAAAACTTCTTAAATGGTAAAAGTTTCAGTAGTAAATATAATCTCAAATCGAACTTGGTTGAGGTTTTCGCTGATAAAGACCAGATATTCTACGAGCACATAATCTTGAATTTACCAGAAAGATGGCAGAAGGTCATTGAACAGTAAGGACGATAATTGAAAGATTAGAGTTAATTTTTTATATAGAAAAACGGAGTTTTATTTCACAATGAAAAGAAACAAAATTACTTTTTTCCGAACCTATACTTTCCAATAAAATATGCGTAAGTTAATTCTAAAAATTGGGGAAGACTAATTTATTTCATGTATTTTAAAATTTATAATATTTTCTAAACGACTGGTACACTTGCAGTCGACGTATAACGAAGGCTGCGGATGCCAGTAATTGATCCCAATTTAGTTTCCAATGCTGAGTCCAATTTTCATGAACTGTGTCGAGACAAAGATCAATGCAACATCTTAAAATAGCTTCCATAAAAATGGATCTTCCAGGAAGGCCAGTATTCTAGTACTTCGATGCACGTTAGACTCAGTGAGAGTTTATTGTAATGCACTTCATTAACAGAAAAAAATTTTAACAAAGATTTATTTTTCTGTGTCTTTAACAACA
The DNA here is from genome assembly GCA_000611955.2 of Stegodyphus mimosarum. NCBI lineage: Eukaryota > Metazoa > Arthropoda > Arachnida > Araneae > Eresidae > Stegodyphus > Stegodyphus mimosarum. The sequence continues at coordinate 333,652 of KK114070.1, forward strand.
AAATCTTTCTATTTCACTAGTCGTAAAAAACCGTGTTCTAAAAAATCTCAAATTTTGCTTCAAGTCCCAGCCTAAAACATTTTGCCGTACGATGCATAGTCAATCGACAGTTCATTGTAATAAGAAAATATTTCATACATTTATATTAATAATTGTACTGTAGGGAATGAGCAATGTGTTTCTTTAAGTGTAAAATCATTACAAAAAACTATTTTCTCATAGTAACGTACAGTTTGATTTTATTTATTCAGTTGATACGATCAATGACTGGGAATAATGCGATGTAAAACTCTTACGCGTGCTTTACAAAAAACACACTATATAGCATTGCTTTTTAATGTGATTTTTTTTAATTCTTTATAGATTTTAGAATATTCTAAATTATTTAGAAATCTCTATTCTGACATTGGGCTTTTGAGTAAGCAGACCGTTTTGAGTTATATCTGCTCTCATTGTTTAATTACACTGCTGGCCACCGTAAATGCCACACCCTGAAGGAAGCATGTAAATAACATGAAATTTACAACATGTATTAGCGGAGATGAGATATGCAAATGATTAGAATTTCAGGGCAGACGCACGTCACGCGCGTTCGTGGCTCCACTTCAAAGCGCTATTTAAGGCTTGGAGTTTTCTAAGATTTCAAGTTCGGCAATTGTGTTTTTCTTGTGGTTTTTTTTTAAAGATCAATTATGCCTCGTAGTAAACAGCGATCATCGTTTGATCAAGTATCCGAGTTCAACAGAGGAAGGATAGTGGCCTACCGAGAGTGTGGATTATTTTTCAGGAAAATCGGTAGTCGTGTTGGACGAAACCAAAAAACTATAATGCGGATATGTGACCGTTGGATGCAGGAGGGTATGACGGACTGACGTGTTCGATCGCATCTACCTCCGTGCACCACTTCACGTGATGACAGGAACATTGTGCGCATGGCAGTAACGGATCGCTCAGTCACTTCACGAACCATAGCACAGCACATTCAGTCTGTAACGCATCATCCAGTGCCTGCGCGTACCATTCGACGCCGTTTACAGCAGAGTAGTCTGTCTGCAAGACGTCCATTGCTTCTTCCACCCTTGACGCAGAACCACAGACGTCTCCGCCGCCAATGGTGCGATGAAAGAAGGATGTGGACGGCAGAATGGAATGAAATTGTCTTTAGTATCGAGTCACGCTTCTGTCTGCAACACCACGATTGTCGGATTCGAGTCTGGAGATACCGTGGAGAGAGGATGCTGAACAGCTGCGTTATGCACCGCCCCACTGGTCCTGCACAGGGTATTATGGTATGTGGCGGTATTGGATATCACTCACGCACTCCTCTAGTTCGCATTACCGGTACTTTAAACAGCCAGCGCTACATCTCCGAGGTGTTGGAGCCAGTTGTCCTTCCTTACCTCCAGGGCTTGCCCACAGCCATATTTCAACAGGATAATGCGCGACCACACGTGGCACGCATTGTCCAAGGGTTCTTTGTCAATTGGCAGATTGAAGTGCTTCCCTAGCCGGCTCGCTCTCCGGATCTTTCGCCGATAGAAAACATGTGGTCCATGGTTGCTGAACGATTGACCCAGATTACATCCCAAGCTGCCACACCAGATCAACTTTGGCAACGTGTGGAAGCTGCTTGATCTGCGGTATCCCAAGAGCACATCCAAAGTCGCTTTGAATCAATGTCGAGGCGTGTGGCAGCGGTGATTTCAAACAATGGAGGCTACTCTGGCTACTGATTCTAGAAGGAACCACACTTCACAGAAGTCTATAAATTTTAATCATTTGATACTTGGCCAAAATGTTATCTACTAAGTAAATTTTGTTGTGATATCTCTTGTCTTTCGTGTTGTTGCAATTTGAGTGGCCAGCAGTGTAATTCAAATGCTTTATACGCTTATTTTAACCTAGAATTTTGGGCTTCATTGCAGAAAAACTACAATATGTTAATTAGAACCTGGTAAATTTAAGCAACACAAAATAATGATTGCTTAAATATTTTTAAAAATGACGATAATCATTAAAAGTGTGTTACGTAATAAAAGAATATTTTACTATGTGACATCATATAATACTGTAAGAAATCTGATAAATTAAATAAAACGTTTTCGTTAAAAGCATGTTTCTCTGTAGTAACCTATCTGTTTAATACTAGACTTGTGCCCATGGGAATAAGAATAACAAGAATTTTTACATTCGTTCGCGCGATGAAAAACAGATTCATAACTTATGCTTATCATCGATTTCGTCCGTAATTTATGTTGCCTCCAAAGTACTCAAAAGCAAAATTTATTAGGGTATGATATGTACATGTTTCATAATTGATCGTTTATTTTTCTGCAAGCGACGTGCATCTAAGCTTAATGTAAATTTTTCAGTGTTTGAAAAATATAATTTAGTGTTCCGCCGCCTCGTCTTGTTTCTCTTGATATTATTACTGCGAAATCTGTGGTCATCCTTCAGAATTATTAGCAGATAAAAAAAAGCATTTGTAGCTGATCTAGCAGTGGATCCCACCGAAAATGTTGCATGTTTTCCAGATAGAAAACGCCTTAGACAAACACAGTCATGAAGGACTAATATACACCTTTAGTGAACAAAATCAGCCGCTATCTGATTGCAAGCTGATTACATCAGGCACAGCTGCATTGGCTTTTGCTCCCATTTCCAGAAAACAAATTAATAGCATGATTTTGTGATCCAAAAACATAGTAGTCATCATTTTGTAAGGTATTTTATGTCAATTAAAAATTATTAGGATTTAAACCTTTACCATAACTTCTCTTTTCCGTAATCCTTACCAGAATGCAAATTAGGTAGTAAAGTATTTAAGTAGAGGGTTTTGAATGTTTTAGTGTTAGAGGCAGCCTGGCATGCAGTTTAAGTCCCATCGCCAGCTCTACCAGAGATTATTCCTGCTTTAGCTATTTTGGTAGCCGATTTTAAAAAAGGTGTCTTTAAGATATTTTAACGAACTTAAGTAAACTATTTTGTGTATTCATCTCACTACGTTACTTGAATTTGGATTTCAATTTAACTTATTTTAAATGCTCCCAAGTGGCGTAATTTTGTCTTTAAGCACAAATGGTGCCTTTAGTTATATTTAAAGAGTTAAAAAAAATGTTTAACCTTCTGAGGTTTTGTCATATTAATTCAGACTAAATCGGTAGCTTGCTTGTCGGACTAGTAGAATTCGAAAGACATTTATTTAAACTTCTACACAACTGCAGCCACTATAGTTTTACCAATGAAAAGTATGCCTTTGAATTTCCCGAGAACCTGAGTTTTCCTTTGAATTTCCAGTGCAGACCTGATGCTGTATGAACATTCATTGAAAAATTTGGCGTAGCTTAGATAAATGAGCTCATCACTGTCCGTGTGGATACGAAGATTACTGATTTCAAGTGGTTTTCGATTGCCGTCGCCCGTGCTCGATTCGCAATGAACCGACTCGTTGTAAGGAAATTTTCTGCTTCCATCAAGTGGTTGAACGCATTGTTGAAGGCTTATAACAGAAAGCGTTTACAGCGGGACTATTTCTTGATATAGCCAAATCTTTCGATAGGTCTGTTGGATGGCCTCATTCAGAAATTACTTACTCTGGATTTCCCAGGGAACATGACTAAATTCTACTTGACAGGTACAACCTTCGTGATTCGTGAACACGTACTCCTTCTACTGTGCTTTCACCCCAGGGATCACTTCTGGGAGCTACACTTTCCAGTTTTATGTAAATGAAATTTTACGAAAAGCCAACCCAACACTAGCACTTTACACTGATGACACTACAATCCTCTCACAAAATACTTTCTTCGTCCAGCATTATAAGCATTACAAAACCACATTCAGACGCTTTAGACCTGGCTACTTAGATGGAAAGTGGAAATCAGTATAGACAAATCTTACAGCTGTTCTTTTCACAAGGAAAAAGAAGATTCATGGAAATATAAAACTCTGATTCCTGCCTGTCCAGGGCTAGGCGGGTCACCTATCTCTGGGTAATCTTCGACAAAACTCTCACATGGTTCCCGTACATCCAGAAGTTTCGGGTTCGTAAAGCTAAACTTTTCCCTTTAATTGCTCTGAACGGCGTTTCATGTCTAGACAACAAGTTATACATTTACAAAACTATATTGCACTCCATGTTCAGTTATGCTTACCCTGTTTGAGCATAATCTTGCAAAACCAAACGGAAGCAACTTCAGACTGCGCAGAATTGCAACCTCAGACAAATTGCCTGCTGCCCGCGGTTTGTCAGGAACAATATAATTAATGAAAAATTGAGCATACCACAATTTCTTGCCTACTTTCCTGGCACACAATTTTTTTTCAAATATTAGGAAATCAAGGAATAACATCATTCTTATATATAATTATGATTACAGTTCTCGTAACTATGTGAAGCAGCTAGTGGCCATTTTAAGTAAGAAGTTGTAAGTAATTGATTGTTTCCGTATTTTGTTTCCTGTACCATACAATATTTGTAACTTTTTTGGTACTTCCTTATTATAGTGCCCCTTCCCCCCCAAATTTAATCGCTAATCAATGGGAATGTAACATGTAACGAGGTATAAGAGCACGTGGCGAGATATCGGTTGATTAGCGTTCCAGTGTTGGAGGTCCTTTTTTATTGCTTCTGTATTAATGTAAGTGCTTCTTAAAACTGTTCCACTTGCTTTTGTAACTATGTGGTTTAATCTGTACTTAAAGACCTTTTAGCAGTAACCTCATATCGTCAACTTGTCACCACCTGTTAAATTTTATACGTTGGGCAATGTCCTTATATTTCGTTAATTCTGAGGTAACTTCTTATCATCATCATCAATTATTCAAACCATTCAATATTTCATAATAATCGGTCAGTTTGATGTAGGTTGGACCTCGAGTCGGAGTTCTCCGGTGCTAGCGCCACTTCCGCTCGCAAGGAAATTTCGTGGTTTTCCCTATTTATAATGCGAATATGAGCTGGTCTCCCTTGGAGTGTTCTGGGCAAAGGAAGCTATCCTAAAGCCTCGTGATTTTTTCTCAGAATCTAGTTATTAACTAACCAACCTAGTCACACATGTTTCACTTGTCATGACGATTACAACGGAAAATTAGATTTCCGTCTGGGATCGCAGAATAGTGTGCTAAATTTGTAGTCGAATGATGTAATAAGCCATTTTTAATTTGCCCTTCTTATTCGAGGTCTGACACAAATTGAATTAGTTTATGCGCATATATCATAATTACGTCTGATTTAAGTAAGTTTACAAGACATCCCTTTTACTGCCATTTAACATTTGCTTATATTTTGTTTCACTCTTTTGAAGCGTAAGATATCAATATGTTGATATCCGAACGTTAGGCAACTCTCCGGGGTTAATGCTTTCTTACTCAGTCATCTCAGTGTACGGCTCGATGGCTCTTAATGCACGGCTCCCAGACTTTTTTAATAAACCGTCATTTCTTTTGTCGTCGTCTGAGTACTTGCGTTATTTGAATGGACCTTTCCCTTTCTTTTGTTTGAAATCAGCCATTTCGTTCTATCTGCATCGTTGTCTTGCTGCTAATGAAATTTATCGTTACAATCCCCCTCAGTGATGAAACTGTTAATATGATCTAATGAAAATGTAATCATTTCAGTAAATAGATAGTTGTTAATCTTCTTCAAATTTACTTTTTAGAGAGATGGAATTTCTTTCTAACAGAAATTAGTAAAATCTCGTGTTTCAGGTGCTTAGGAAGAACGAATGCTGAGGCCAGTCAATACAAAAAAATTAATGTAACTCTTAAGCATTATTCAGAACAATATATTTCTGAATTTACTTATATTTTGTAATCATAAGCCTGTTTGGCTGTTCCGCTAGACTATTATCTAAAGATTAAAAACTACGAAAGAATCAAGTAGGATTTTTTTACTTCATTGCAGCAAATAATTACTGCATCTTTGCTTTCTCAGTGGATATTATACTTTTTTAGAATTATTATTTATATTTCAGAAGCCATTCTATAGCGGAAGGCGATGTCATTCTATCAATAAATGGTCTCGACACGCGCTCGATGAGCCGCAAAGATATCCGGCGTCTTATTAAGGAAGCAGATTCGTCCATCGATTTAAAATTGGAGTACGAAATTCGTGAAGCATGTAAGTCCACAAAATTAACTTGTCAGTTAACACTCATTCTAGTTGCGGCAGTTTCCTTCCTTTAAAGTTTCAGATTGATGGCTCATTCTCCATATGCCAGTCATGCAGTTTTAGCATCTTTGGAAGCTGCTACTTAAATGTCAAATAAAGCAAAAAAAAAATCTATTTCCTACATTGATTGATTGATTTTAAAACCAGCTTCTAACAGTTTTTAAGCTAGATAAAATTACAAAATAGGATAAAAAAAGCTACATTTGACGTGTTGTTTACAGACTGCTTAGTTTGCTACTTAAATAGCTCTGAAACGTTTTAGATAAAAGCAGACAGTATGAGCTAAAAAATGTCTATTATCTGTGTAAATTTAAAATCTTTCATGCCCGTATTTGATAATTTGTAGTTTCAACTGCGATTTCTTTATCGCAGAATAGATTTTAAAGAAAAGGAAATGGAGCTCACCTGAGAGCACTATCTTCATTTAACATTATTAAAATCTATTAAAATCTGTTATTAATTATCTTCATTTGAACAGCGCATTATGATATTTAAAATGGGGTTAAATGAAGAAGAGTGCCTTTAATGTTTACATCAAGCATATTGAAATGAAGCTCTTTTCGTGTCGCTGCATTCAGATGGTTTACAGAATTTCACTGAAGCGGAAACTTTCTTCTGGATTAATAACACATTGGAAGAAGCTTTGTCAGCTGTACTCTCTGAAATGTATTGAAAAATGTTAATCAATGATAATTCGCTCTAACTATAAAAAAACTAAAAGAACTTCATATTGGGTCGGCAACTATACATAAAATTAATTATTCGTGAAAAACTGCAAATGCAAAAATTAGTTAAATCTCCACATAAATTTAAGAAGAATGTCAGTATCGGTAAAAAAATATTAATATTACTTAATGATGGTTGATACCATATTATTTCACCTACCATAACTGGTGATGAAACCATTTACCGATTTTATCATTTTTGACGTTTCAACACGCCAAGAAAGTGATATAATTCTTTGAAGATGACCCGAAAACAATAATGGTGGAAAGACAACCAGCAATAAAAAAAGTAGTGTAGGCTTCGAAAGTGTGAACTGATCAAAATTATCAAAAACTACCATTTTTCCTTCGATATTGGAATTTATTAAAAATTTATGCCTCCTCAATAAGTTAATAATTCAAGATTAGGATCTAGATTTCAGATTTTTGCCTTATTTTGTGTTTGATGTTTGATGTGGCAAAAAAAATTCAACCATCGCCAACAGCCCTTCAAAACGAAGTAGTATGGAGTTGCATAACATGATTTGACGAATAGGAAAACGTGCCTGTAAAAACTGCGAATGGCAATAAGCCATGTTATTGGTATGAAAAATCATGCTCTTATAATATGCACAAGACGTATAAATTTATCGACTTCGATGAACCCAAAATGGCTGTCAACAACTTACTGTTGGGCGTTATAAACGAAATAAAAGAGTAGCGGCAGAAAATCCTTATTATTATTATTATTCTGATAGGTCATCAAATTCCTTAATAAAAATCGAAATAATTTTTGTTTGTTATTGTTAGGCATGGTAAAACTTTGGAGTTTTTGATGATTCTGATCCAGTGAGATTAAAGACTAAAAGCGAGAGATCTGCTAAATTAACGTAGAAATTTGAAAGTATGTGGTAACAGTGAATTTCAGAAAGTGAAATAAGTAATTGAAGGAGACTGTATTTAAGGGTTTATTAGATGTGGTGTTACTCTACAGCAAAAATTCCCAATATGAGTAATATCACTCATCGATGGGAGCTGAAGAAATCTCGTCGAATGTTTACTGATCCTGGAAACAGAAAGAGCATGCTAAGAAATAAACGGAAAATAAGTATGATTAAAAAAAATTCCAGTTGTTCAGCTAACTAACATTTATGCGATGGTCGAAAATTGTTGAATTATATTAAATCAGGTAGTAATCCCTCATCCATGTAAGTTCACATTATATGTGAGTTACTGTAGGAAAATATACGAGTTGAAAGTAATAACTTGTCCATTTAAAATTCTGAAAACAAAATTCTAGAGCTTGTAAAAATATCTTGTATGCGCAGGTAACACGTTTTTTTACATCTTACGCATGTTTCTGTAAAATTGCATATATACAATAAATACAAGAATATAGGTTCTTTGCTATAATTATAAACGCATTCAAATCTCTTGTTCATTATTTACCTGATTTCAGAATTTTTTTTGATGAAATTTAATTTGTAGTTCAATGCAGACTAGTGTAATAAATACGTACCTAAAAATTTCAATGCACGTGCAGTCATTGGCCACAGATGACGCTGAAAAAGTACCCTTATTGTGCGCTAAATAGACCTAAAAAGCATACTGAACGGGAAAAAATGAATGGTAAGCAGCGTTACCAGATCGAGCGATTTATCAGAAATTTGCTACTTTTGACAAACCTGTGCTACTAAAATTTATGCCTATGCAATTTTGAGAATTCTCTGCTACTGCATCATTATCTTCCGCTTCTTTAAAATTTTTTATTATGTGTTAAAATGCATACATGTTAAAATAATGTATTTATGAAAACCAATTAATAATAAAAAGTAATAACTTATTTAAGCTTAAATAAAATCTGACAGCTGGCAAATCTACGATTGTAGATCATGAGTGCACTTACACTCAGTTTTCAGCACTAATAGGTGTTTTTTTCACGTGTTTGATTGATTCATTTGTTTATATTTCGGGGGTCTGTGAAAAGGTTTATAGAGTATAGCTGTTTTTTAGCTAAAATGTTGAATTACGAGTAACGTGAAAAAAGTACAGAATCACCTTTCAAAATGCTTGGCTTAAAATACCTATGTTTGAGAACTGGTGCTAGAAAGAATAAAAATAGTAAAGTCAATAGTTTATTTTAGGCTATGTAAATATGAACTGAAGGCGCATAATACTGATTTAGTGAAGCGGAGTATTTCGTTAAAGCATAAGAAAAATTCTAATAATCCTAAAGCATAAAAATGCATTTAAAAAAATAACTGTTATAAATTAATTTGAACCGAAATTCTGCATTTGTTGTTCATCCATATGATCTACCAACCTTTGAGTGAATGCTTTACGAAAGAATGCTGTCAAATTCATCAGTTGAGCAAAATGCTCATTTATGAACAAAGTCATTTCAATTGTATTGCTCAAAGAACAAGTAATTAAAATTAAAAGTCATCGTTTTCTCTAATATTGGATAAGTCTACAGTTGTTTCATATTATAAGTATTTACGCTTCTTCTTCAATCGAACGGCAGATCGATATGCCAAGACTGTCTCAACAAGTTTCCTCCAACGAATCCGAACAGTCGCTACTTCCGCCAACGACTGATTTTTGATATTTGATTTTAGTCTTGAGATATTCCTCCACACAATCAATCCCATCTTGTGCGAGGTCTTCTTCTTTTCCTGATACTCTCTACTCTTACAACGGTCACTGTTGGAAACTACATCTTTACGTTTCCCCATCTAATAAGTGAGCGAGAGTATAAACATAATTTTATAGTTTTAATTATATTCCACTTACGTTTTACTGGGAACAGGTTAAATTATTTTTCGTTTGTTCAAAAAATTTTAGAATTTTAGTTCTAAAATTCTAAAAGAATGTTTTAAGAACTTTTTTTAGAAAGAATTTTAGAAGTTAGAATTTTCAAAGAATTTTTTAGAATGTTTTATTTTTGGTTTAAGAGTTGTGTGACTAATGTTTATCAACAGCAAGAGACATTTTTGAATAATAATTTTTAAGATATACCGTATAGCAAGCATACTATAAAAATATCAGAGACTTGTTTATTGAATAATATGATTTACGAAAGTTTTTAAAAATGTTATATGTTCGTCTGAGGAAATGTTTGTGAAAGGTTTCTTTTGAATTGATGTATTTACGCCGATACTAGACAGACAACTTTTTAACGGGGTTCAAGTTGTCACACCTAAAAATATGTCCAAGCCACCTGATATAAGATTCATTTATGTTTAGGTGTACGTAATTATAAGAAAAAATAAAATATCGGCATTGTTTTCAGGATTCGTGGAAGCTGTAGACTTAAAAACCGAATCATATTTTTCGTCAAGTAATTTGGGAAAATTCCAGTTTCAGTGCATTCGAAGCCCCAAAGGAAAATGTACATTCAGGGTTTATTTTAATGACTAACAACATTTAGTGGTGGATGTAGGTGCAATTGAAAATACGTGTAACTACGTATTTGAAAAATTCTTTTGTTAATAAATGTTATGAAATTGTTTTTGAAAATGAAATTTGAAACATAATCAGAAATTTTCTTAACGTCTCTTATTTAGGTATCTCCAACACCATTGTTTATCAGCCTCAAAGGTTGGTGCTAAAATTGAAAAAAGAAAATGGTTCCTTTGGCTTCACTTTAAGAGAAAATTTCAGCAGACGGTCAATGGCAATGGAGTATCCAATCACAAGCAATATAAAGCATGGCGGGCCTGCTTATAAGTACTTATCCTTCTAATGATATCAAAAACGTCTGTAGCTCATCCTTTGCTTATTTTTCACGGTCATTACGTAGTGTAATTTTAAGCTTTTTGAATATTTATTAGTTATTCCGCCTGGAAAATATTACCATGGCAAAGAACCTTTATTTTTCAAACTGATGGCAAATAATCACTTCGCAATGATGTAACCATTTAATAGACCATAAACTGTCTAACAAATATGTCAAGGACGCTATGCATAACTTATGTGTAAAATTTTGCATAACGTAAATAATTAAACTATTTTAAATTTAACCAGTTGAACAAGTTAAATATTTATCAACTTATGTCTTCATTTTTCAGTAACCAGTTGAATAGCGTAAATACTTCTTATAAATTTATACCTTTATTTAATTTTTAATAATATCTGTAATTTATAACAACTTAAATGACAATTTTAACAAATACTTGCAATATTTTAATTAATCTGTGCTTCTAACGTCATATTATGTACTTTAGCATGAAATTGTTGTTTACACGCCCCCATCAACGAAATTTTTTGCTTTAAGGGAAAGTTGTAAATCAGTTTAATTTCAAAAGAGTCTTAATTATTTATTACATAGATTTTCGATTCTACGAATATGTATGAAATGCTGAAGATTTCGAAATGTCTCATATGGAGCCTCCAAGGGAAAAAAAGGAAAACAGCAATGTGTACATTAAATCCACATATTTTAAATAATTCGAAATAAATTGTACTTGAAACAAGGAAAGCTGGAAAAAGATGTTTTTTAAAGCAGAGAGAGCGTAATTACTTGAGCTGGAAGAGAAGGAGCATGTTCTTTATTTCAGTACTAGAGGTAACTCTGTTTACCAGATGGTAATAAAAATTCATTTACGTAGGCATGGTTCCAGATTCTCGTCCACGATGAAATGCACACCAAGAGGGTGGGAGAGAAAAAGAAGGAGGATATTTCCTATCTATATTGGCATTTTGCATCCGTTCAACTATGAATATCGGTTCACTTTTCAGATTGTTGCCACCAAATATTAGAACCCTGCATTATATTTAAGAAATTAAATAATGAAGAATCTTCATGAATGTATGTATGTTTCTGGTACTGTGAAAAAACAACGGTATCTAAAGACATCAAATTTTGAATAACATAGTCCTCCACTCGAATATGGGGCATCTGGAAGCCCGAATTTGGAATTTGTTTTATTATCTCTTTCATATTTTGCCAAACATTAATGAATTTTTGATTAACAATCTCAAGGATTTCAATGCGAGCAATGGCAATACAGAGGGGGGGAATTATCTCCAGTACGCGAGATTGCGTATTAAAAATTCTAAAAATATGCTCTTTTAAATATTTTGTGATATTGCTGCTGAATTGAATTTTGTGGTTTCAGGCGCCAAGAACGTGATATTTAATAAATAAAAGTAAGACACAAAACGCTTTATATTATTCCCCTTTGGGCATAATATAAATTCTGAAAGCTTTCAGATTTTTTTTCTTATTACATGCTCCGCCCTTAGGCACTTCGCGTGAAAAAAGGGATGCCCCGTGGAGGTCTTTCTAAGAAAAACTGGCTCGTACCACGTTACACATGGGGAAAACAACGAAAACGCCTATGCAGCCAACCTGTTCGCCTAAACTCGAAATCCGGACCGAACTACCAATTTTCAGCGGCTTTAACCGCTCTGCCGCTGTTGGGCCAGAGATGGATGCTTCGGGTGCTATTTCTGCATGTCATGTACACTGTGCAAAAAAAAAGGGGGGAACAGTTCCACTTCTCGCGTTCTACTGGGCCGATTGACGAAATTCAACTTGCGTTTCTCATGTCTCGAAAGAGCGACTTAGGATATATAATAGATTAATATATATAGCATTCTTCTAACATAGGTATTTTGAAACAAAATCGGATTTTTTCTAAAATAACATACCATTTTTATTACATATTTCGATTCTACGACTCAAATTATGCCAAACTGCCATGTTTTGTAAAAATCACGCGAGTAGTTTTTAAAGTATTAGCTCCCAAAATTTTAGCTCCTCAATGTTCATTGAATTTGGTATATATTTATTAATATCTCTTTTTTTATTAAACTTACTTGATTCCTTCTTTTCGTATTAGGAATTTAGGTTCATTCCTAATAAAATTCCCCATTTTTTATGATTTATTTTTTAAATTTGTATTTTTCGAAAACATTTTTGAATTATAACCTATGAAACTTTTCACATCATCTTAAAATAGATGTATTTCTAGGCACATCTGCAAAAAATTACAGTTTTTTTATTCAGAATTTTCTAAGATATACATGAATTTATATATTGAAGAGTTTTGAAATTTGGCATCTTTTGTTTGAGCGATTATAATGCCAAATACGGTTTATTTATTTATTTTTTTTTGTTACAGTGAATTGTCATAGCTATTTTTAACCTTAAATTTCAAATAAATTTTTACGAGGAATAAATTATTTTGAATTTTCCCTCTCAATGATGCGTAATAAATATTTATTAATACTATATGAAAAGCTACTTTTTTTAAAATTATGGACGATTTTGTTCAGATTTAATTTTTTTTAATTCTTCTTTTTTCCCTTTTTCTTTAAATATTTGTAATAGTAAAATTTTACATTTGCCGTGTTATCGCCTGCTAGTTTACTTCATTTAAATCGAATTATCTAAAACTGAGAACTTTCGTTTCATGTGTTATGAATTGTTTTATTTCTTTATCATTTACGAAAAAAAATCTTTTAATTAAAATATTTATCCTTTGGACTTTGCTTTAAACTTTATTTATAGTTAAAATGCCTAGAAAATAAAAAGCTGTCTTCAGATGAAGCGCAACTGATGTAATTGATATTTTAAAAAATTTGACAAGAATGCAAAATTTATGGAAGTGTAACAATCTAAAAAGTCTTAATTTTCTTGTGTGGGCACTGAAAATAAATGTAGAAGAAAAGAAGAAAATTAAGGAGAAAAGTAAGCAAAAATTTGAAGGGGAATTTGGCTGTGAGAAATACTAAGATGTTTTGAAAAGTTGGATGCTTTTGAATATAGTACTTTCAGAATACTTTAAGGAATTTGGGTGTTGAAAGAGAAAACACTTGGACGTGTAACATCAGCAAATACCATCAACTGAGCTTGTGCTGACGGAAAAGACAAAAACGATATCATTGCAGATTAACGCGAAGAGCAACTGGCTTTCGACTATATGGTGGTATAAATTTAAATTACGTCATAGAACATCATATCGTATCATAAACGGAGAATCCCATGATTTCTCAGTCGAATTTTTTGAAGATTCAGGAATTTATCCAGTGATGCATATGGATGTCATCTAAAGAAGCTTTCCCTCTTGATGAAACCAGTCTTTCCTTTCATCTCATGCCTTAAAAATGCCTAGCCTCTAAAGATTGATAAAGGCTCTGACCAAATACTGATGAAATGGATTGAATTAAGTTACGGCAAAGCAGGGCTATCTGCCTAAAAGGAGGGATGCCTTCGTGAAGAACTTCCTAAGGGAAACCAGGCTCGTATGCACGTTACACATCAGAAAAAACCACGAAAACGCCAATGCAACCAGCGCGTTCGCCGGGATACGAACCCTGGAGTGAACTACCAGTGTTCAGCGACTTTGCCGCTCGGCCGTTTGGGGCCCTTATGAAATGGAAGGCGATAACTTTATTTAAAATCAATGTCAGAAATTCTAAGATGTTTCGAAAAGTTGTATGCTTTTTAGTATACTATTTGCAGAATGCCTGAAGAAAAAATAATTTTTTGCATAAAATTTAGTATTTTTTTAATTTAAGACTTTTTTAATCTTATGATATTTGATTCTTGCGATTTCAAAAGTAAAATATTTGACTAAAATATGAATAACATTTTAAGAAACTAGATGTAGGATGATAAAATTGTGTAAAGCAATGGGCACAATGATAAAACTTTTTAAAGCAATGTATGAATCTCATCCTAAATTAAAATGTCAGTTATATTTATTTATTTTATTATTATTCCGTCTGCTTCATCTCTCAATGGGTTTTACAGGTCAGTCATGTTATCCTGATCGTTGCACCAGCAACCTGAGTCGGTTATACACTCACGTTTGTGAAAATTGCAACACCATGAAGGACTTACGCGAGTGAGCTGAAATTTTCAGGAAATGCAAAGTAGCGCATGATATGCAAATGATTAGAATTGCAAATCCGTAGCGCATGCGTATGCTGAGCAGCGCCCTCTGAACGGCTGATGGATCCGAATAAATAGACGGCTGTAGCGAGGCGTGTATGGTTATCGGTGGTTATCTGCTAGTGGTAAACGTTAACTCAATCTGTACTTATGCCTCGTCGACGAAAGAGAGCGAGATTTGAACAACTTACAGAGTTTGAACGAGGGAGAATCATCGGCCTTCGTGAAGCTGGATTGTCGTATCGTGCAGTAGCCTCTCGTGTGCAGCGTAACAGCAGCACAGTGATGCGCGTTTGGAAGCAGTGGACGGACGAGTGTCGGACAACTC
>KK114070.1:364523-428425 GCA_000611955.2 Stegodyphus mimosarum
TTTTTTTTTTTGTCTATATGTACGCATTGTCAGCTAAGCATGTTAATGGCTAATTGTTCTGTCGCCTAACTTAGCGTGTGGGCTAAATGTACGTGTCGATTGAATGTCCTGTCGGCTAAGTGTTAGTGTGCTAAGTGGCCACGACTAAATTTTTATATGCTTTTGAGATAATGCATTTTTCTTATCGGATCGGATATAGCGAACCAAATTTCTGGTCTCTTGAAGTTCGTTATAGCTGAGTTCGACTGTATTTATTATTTTCAATTCGGGAATTTATCAGTTGGAAAATAAAATTATTGCAACTTGAGGGAAATATTGTTTGGAAGCTTGTTGAGCGAACGAACCTATGAAGGAAATGTACAGTTACGTTTTGGATAGTTAAGTCTTCTCTTTAATCAATTAGTTTACAATTCTTAACGTAGCATTGATTTGCGCTGAAAGAGTTTCATAGGAAATCATTTTCCTACCTACTTTATTTGGCTTCGCTCATTTTAAATACAAAATTTCATGTTTTTCATTACATATTTTTAACTTCTGGGGATTAATTAGTAACTGATTAGCTTAAAATTAATTCCGATTTCAACCTGCATATCAAGAATAGACTGCATATTAAGACTAGACTACAGTTTCTTTTTAACTGTATAATTTTCTATTTTTTATTCTTTTAAATATCTTTATAATTTTTGAAACTCTGATAGTAAATCCTAAGAGATGTTAACTTGGAATTTGAAGTTTTAGATTGCATATATTTTTATATATTAAGGGATTTCTAATCATTTATTAATGAATATAATAATGTTAATATAAAGATTTACTGTTTAATATCAAATATAATTTAACCGTCAAGTATTGCCAGCTTCTTGAAAACCTATTATGAATGAAATGGCCAATTATTTACGTATCAACTTGGAGCTATCTTTATATCTATTTACGGGATATTTATTTTAATGTTGATTTGTCAATGCTAGGTTTTGTTATTTTTCTGGATAACTGATAATTTCCTCCTGCTAATCTTCAATACCTTTTAATTCCATAAATTCATTAAGCTCATTACTATCGTTTTAATTAGAAAATCGAATCTTTTAGCAGTTAGTTGAAAACGATTCTAAACAAGATAAAGACGTCTATTTTCATTCTTGTTTAGGATCTTTTGACATGTGCCGTTTCTGGAATTATTCTTTCTTTGAAATTCGCGCATTTGATGATACAAATACTCCTCCAATTCGCTAGCTTTCTTACTTCCTTGCAAGAAGTGAAGGACGTATTGTAATCACGAAAATTCCAGGTACCATATTTCAACGAAAATATCTATTTTGATCGATATCGAATGCAATTTAACAGTATTTTTACTGACCATCTGAATGTAAGGATAGAATAAAGGATTGTATTTACCTAAACGAATTATAAAACTGATTTAAAATAGATTCAGAAGAGATTTTTTCATTGTATCTGTACGTACGTATGCATGTATGTATTTCGCATAACTCAAATCGAGTATCCTCAGAACGTTGAAAGTTTGTATGTGTGACTGTTATAACATGTAGATATGCACCTCCCTTTTTGGTTGCAATCGACTGCATCAAAAGTGTGTAAATAAGCATATATCTATGCACACACCCACTGTGTTACTCGACTCAGTGAAGTCAGTTTTTTTATTCCTATATGCTGGTATATTGCGTATTTTTTTGCTTTAAAAATAATTGAATTATATTTTTCTTACTTCTGGTTAGTGTTTTTATGCCTTTAGTAAATCTGCATGATATATTTGTAGAATTATCAACAGTTTAAAAGCTGCTTAAGTGCGGTTAAGCCAAATTATTTTTACCCTAGCAACCATATTTGTTTACATTTGAAACTTAGCAAAATAGTGGATTTGTTGCCAATCGAGAGAAACTAAGCTTCTCAACAGCAAAGATAACGCCTTCTTTTAGTATTGCCAATTAAATCATGCTTAATCCATTCTGGAATTTATTCCAGGAAATAAGTGTTTCAGGTTTACTTCGTAATTTTAATATAGGTATTTTGTGTTTTTATGTATTTTTGCCTTGTCGCAAAGAGAGAACTGAATTATTTGAATGAGAAATACTGAATCGTCTGTGAAAAACTGTTTTTTTTTGTTTGTTTGTTTGTTTAATTTCTTTTATACATCGTTTTAGATTTATTATGGTACTTGAATAGAACATGTGGCAACAATTAGATAATTCTTCAGACGATATAATTCTTGTACCTTCTGAGTTATAAAATGAATGAGATGTAACCCTGTTAAGCGAAGAAGAAGTGCCAGAAAGTCACTATGGTAAACAAATATAGTGAATACTAAAGAGTGCATTTATTGTATTGTGGTTTATGAGCTGTCGACGAAGTAGATTTAATTCAATCCAGTAATTTGAAATGAAATGCAAGATAAAATGCGTATAATTTGATATTCCGTACAAGGAAGTCATCTGGTGTACACATGAGATTTTTTTCATGTTGGGTTGATAGTCCTTAATCAGGCGGTGTGCTTGAAAAATTAAAAGCGACATCTATTTTCTAGTTGAGCAAGATATGAGAGTTTACCGATTGGTACGCGTTTACCGAATAAATTATAGAAAATTCCCAACCGGGACGTTTCTGTAATGGAACTTTTTGTAATGTATGATTCTCTTTCACGGGGGTTATTGCCAAGGTTAAATATAGCTTCATACTAAAAAGGAACAAAATTGTAGCGAATTGGAGCGAATGTAGACTCTTATCAGTTCGATGGTCGGAACAATAAAATGATGACGTCTATATGGCAAAAGGAAAGAATCTGTTTTATAACAAAAGCCTCTTTCTAAAACCGGAAATTTACTGAGGTTGAGAATTTTTTGCTGGTTAACATACCTCAGTAACTAGAAGCAAACGCAACTGTGAAATCAGCACTTGTTTGGATATTTGCGAGCTTAATTTAGACTTTCTCTATCATGCCTCTACATTCCTGGATGCCTTCATTAGGATTACTTAAAAAGCGCCTAAAAACAGTACCACAAGAAAATTCTAACCTTCCAAGTGCTCTACGGTAAGTTAAGTCTAATTTAAAAAATAAATATGTCTTATGAATTTGCTTCTATATTTAAAAGAATTTCATTCTATTAACAAAAGTCAAAGAACGCTAAAGCATAATATGTATGATAAGGTTATAACTGCTATATATTTGCTTATATTTAAAAGTTATCTCTTTATATAGCTATGTAACTTTAATAAATGTATAACTTGAAATTATAATTTCAAATCTGCTTATGTACATTTATAAAATTTATCTTTACTGAAAGTATGTACACGTAGTTCATCTCTGCTAAAAAGTGCCCATGCAGAAATCGCAAGCATACACTTTTCAGAAATAAATAAAATAAGGAAGAATATATTATTAACTCATACATATTTATTACAAGCGTGAATATATGTGTTCGTGCGTGTGTGTACATAACTATATAGTAGTGAATATCTATATCTTATTAGTAAATATGCATATATAATAGTAGTTAATTTTTATGTCAACAGGAATCTTTAATTTTACTATGAACTTGACTGATGCTTATTATTTTTTTTATTTTTATGACTTTTATTCCTTAAAAATAAATCGTCTTATGGAAAATTTCCCTTAATTGATTTAAAATTGTAATTACATCAGTGTTTGCATAAGATGAACAGAATTAAATGCGAAGAAATTATAGCCATATAAAAAACAGCTATATTTTTATATTTAAATTAATCTCTGATTATGAAGCTCTAATTTTTAACAAAACTCATTGCGATATTGCAATTCAAATTACCATAGAACTGTTATATGGTGATGAAAAATATTTGCTACTCGAAATTTGTGAAAGTCAACTTTCATCAAATATACTCTTTTAAAACTGAAACCTTGCGAAGTTTTTGATATATCAATCGTAATAGAAGTCATTTTGTTCACTCAGTGAAACGTATTGTTTAAAGATACATGAAATTTCTTACGTATGATATATTAAGCAGAAAGTGATAATAAAACTGCGTTAGAAATTATGAGATTGGTTTTAAAATAATTAAAATTACATATAGAGATATATGCATTATATATATACATACATGAAATATGTATACTTGAATTGCAATACATAAATAAAAATACAGCAGAACCCGCTTAAGAAGTTTCCGATAAGTTCCAAAAAACAGGAATATGGTTTTCCAAATTTACGATTTCTCATAAGACAAGTCGTTAACAACAATTCATAATTTAATTACATTTATAGTTATAAAAATTGCTTTATAATCAGATCCCTTTACTTTAAATTTAATTGTATATTTTGTTTTAAATTACTGTTTTTAAAATTAAATTCATTTTATTTTAATTTAAACTAAATTACTTTAGAAGCATATTTATTAAATTTTATTTGAATATGCAAAAATAATAAAATGCATTTTTTTCATTTTTATCATTTTAAAAATCTTTCATTAATTAAAATTCTTATTTATTGATAAAGACATAAATTAAGTAATTATGTAAAAAATATTCGCCAATAAAAATTTTTTCTCCTCTTTTCACTAAACCGCAAATAATAACAATCATACTATCTTAAAATCTTTAAAAATTTCTTTAGGAACATTTTCTCGGCATTAATTTACGCGACATTTAATTCCAGAATGCTTCTAAATTATTTAATGCTGTTTATAAGGAGAGTATATTGTTAATTTTTGATTTTCATTTCCCTTTCAACCAAATCTTTGTAAGATATATGTCTATAAACCATATATTAAAAACATTTATCTTACACAGATAAATATTTCTCGCGATTTAACGTCGTTATCCACAATATCTTGCAAAATTAATTAAAAGTTTAACTAAAATCCATTTTATTTTATAACACTTTCCAGTCATTTTTATTTCGGCTCAAAGCAGTATTATCCAGTTAAATCGCATCAGAGAATTATGTATTAAAGGAACTTGTGATGACGTTTGACATAATCAGATCCCATGCTGTCATTCTAAAATAAGTTAGATATCTGTCTCTTTGGTACTTTTCTGTTATCGATCCCGAATTCCTAAATGTATATTTGCATGCTTGTATGAATGGATGTAAGTACTATGTATGTGTGTATATATGCACACACTTAAACGTATATGCACATGTGCAATACATACATACATACATTTTTTAATCCTGTCCTGATAGTACCCTATCTTTTTACGATTTCCATTGTTTACAAAAGCCAATACTCTTCACTTGCTTAAATGAATGCGGGAAGAAATTTTTCCAGTAAAAATATCCATGTAAAAAGTGTCAGTTATTTATGCATTTATTCCTTATAACGAAACACTTCAGATTATAATTAATATTAAATGCACATTGTGTCTTCAAAAATATCCTTACCCTCAATTTATTTTCTTAACTATTCCTCGTAGACATATACTTCCAACACAAAATGTTTTAATTGATGTAAATACTGTTGTTTTGTCATTTTTATTTCCTTGTACGAAGTAAAAAGGGAATAAGGTAATCGCGAAAAATTTCGGATATCATATTTAAACGAAAACATCCATTTTGACCGCTATCGAATGCAATTTAATAATGATTTGCGTGTACATCTGTACGTAAGGACAAAATAAAGGATGCTCCCCCCCCCCAAAAAAAAAATTATAAAAGTGATTTAAAATGGATTCTGAGGAGATTTTTCCCCTGGCGTCTGTGCGTACGTACGTACGTACGTACGTACATAGGTCTTGTATGTATGTATGTATCTCGCGTAACTCAAAAACGTTGAAATTTTGAGGACTGCTATGACACGTAGATGTGCACCTCCCATTTTGGTTGCAATCGGCCGCACCAAAAGTATATATATATATATATCCACTCTGTTACTCGACTAAGTGCAAAATTCTTATATTTTTTTTATTCTTATGTTTTTAAATTGTGTATTTTTTCTTTAAAAATGATTGAAAATCTTATCTTCCGGTTAAGGTTTTTACGCCTTTAGTTAACCTGCATGTTATAGTTGTAGAATTATCAATAATTTAAAAGTGGTTTAAGAGCGGCTAAGCCTAATTTTTTGGACCATAGCAGCCATATTTGTTTACATTTGAAACTTAGCAAAATAGTGGATTTGTTGCCATCTAGAGAAACTAAGCTTCGCAGCAACAAAATAACGTTTTTTATTATTGCGAATTAAATTATGCTTAATCCGTTCTGAAAATTTATCATTTAAGTTATTAAATTATCCCATATATTGACTCAGCATAGCGTCCACAACAAATTAAGTCAGTTTCTACGCTTTCAGTGTCTGTTTGCAGAGTGAGACCAAAACGAAACTTTCAGTTTTGTGCATCGAAAAATCTGCCTTCTTCCCTGCTGGTCGGTCGAATTGCTCGTTTTTGCGTTGACTGTGATTTTAATTGGAAAAAATTTTTTTTAATTGTTTTAACTGTGTTTGGTGTTTTAAGTTTTTCTATATCTTTCAATTTTTAATATAGGTATTTTGCGCTTTTATGTATTTTTGCCTTGCCGCGAAGTGAGAACTGAATTAATTGAATGAGAAATACATTTGTAATGAAATTTGAGGAAATAAGTTTAAATGAAAGGCAAGAAAAATGCCTATAATTAAATATTCCATACAAGGAAGTCATGTGTCATATACATCAGATCTATTTATATCTAGAAATTATTTCTTATAACCTTGTTGTTTACAAATTTTAAATGCTTTTTTTTTCAAATTCAGATTTTTTGTAAATGATGTAATTAAGTTTGTGAAGTAGTACTTCGAAAACGAAATTCGAATTTTGAGTTCTTCATTTTAAATTAATTTTTATTAAAATTTATTGCCAAGTACAGTAATGAAAAACAATTTACTCGTTTCATTTTGGATTCAGCACTTAAACATTATTATCGATTTAATAGTTAAAGGATTATTTACCCAGGCTGAAGCACTTATAAATGATAAGTTAAACATGATGGATCTGTAAAAAAGAGAGGACTTGATATTAAAGCTTTATAGTTGACCACATTAAAACAAGTTTAATTTCAGTATAAATATGCCATGGTTCTTCATAAATTATAAAGGTTTTGAAGCGTTATTTATTAAACAGGGCCGTTAATTAAAAAGCTGTCATAAAACAAAGTTAAAAAGCTAATTGATACCTAAACTTTCACTCAGGCATTATCAATTTTTATGTCACCTTAAGGAAATTGTTGAGGTATAAAATTTCTCAACTTCTGTAGTAGCAGAAAGAAAGTGTGCATAATGAAAACAGTATAAACCTGCTTTCAAAAGACTAAAGCTGCCAGAAGCAAACTCGACCACTAAATGATATGAAATAAATGATGATTCTTTTATTATAAATTTGAATTTTATATAAATTTATTCTCAGTTTTGCCATAAAAATATTGACATAATCTCAAAATTATTTTTCCAAAAATACGATTCTTAAAGTTCCTTTTTACTTCCTGTACGAAGTAAAGGAATTATTGTAACCTCGAAAATTTTCGGGTATCATATTTCAACGAAAATATCCATTTTGACCACTATCAAATATAATTTAAAGATGTTTTTGCGTGACATCTGGACGTAAGAACAGAAGAAGGGACTCATCTTCCCAAAACCGGTTGCAAAAAGGTTTTAAAATGGATTCAGAGGAGATTTTTTTGTGACGCCTGTACTTATATACGTACGTGTATATGTATCTATCTCGCATAACTCAAAAAGACCAGTCTCAGAAAGTTGAAATTTTGTATATAGGACTGCTATAACATATAATTGTGCACCTCCCTTTTTGGTTGCAATGAGTTGCAATTTTTTTTTTGTTATTCTTATATGTTGGTAAATTCTGCTTTTTTTTTTACTTTAAAATGATTTAATTATGCTGTTCTTATCTTTCATTTAAAGTTTTTATGCCTTTAAATAATGTGCATGTAATAGTTGAAGAATTATCAACAATTTCAAAGTTGTTTAAGTGCGGCTAAGCCTATTTTTTTTACCACAGCTGCCATATTTGTTTACATTTGAAACTTAGCAGAATAGGGAATTAAGTCAGCTTCTGCATCTTCAGTGTCTTTTTGCCGAGTGGAACCAAAAGTAAACTTTAAGTTTTGTGCACCAAAAAATCTACTTTATGGCCCGCTGGCCGAATTGTTTGTTTTTGCGTAGAAACTCTAATTTTAATTGTAGAAATTGTTTTAACTATATTTGGTTTTTTACATTTTTTTATATTTTTTAATTTTTTATAAAGATATTTTGAAGTTTTATGTATTTTTGCCTTGACGCGAAGTGAGAACTGAATTAATTGAATGAGAAATATATCTGTAATGAAATAAATTCGAGAAAATAAGTTTATATGAAGTGCAGCAAAAAGTGCATATACTTTAATATTCCGTGCAAGGAAGTCATGTGGCGCGCACATCAAATTTTTCTTAATTATATAACTAAATGAAGTAATTAAAATTTTTTATGATCTATTTATTTGATACTACTGAATATTTTAACATAGGACTTTAGTTACTGAGAAACGCTTGTTTTTTAAACTTAAATATGAAAATATGATTACTATAAACACAAAAGCAAGTTTCATATAAAAAATTAAATGAATTGATTTTTAACTAAAATTATAAAATGCTAGATGTATGAAACTTATCATTCTATTCATCTTTTCGCGATTTCCCCAAGTATACTTTCTCTCAAAAAGTTCTTTCACGAAGACATCCCTTAGGCATATAGGGTCCATCAGCGGTCGAGCGGTAAAGTTGCTGAAGACTGGTATTTTTGAACTGGGTTCAATTTCAGTCAAATGTGCTCGCTGCGTGGATGTTTCCGTAGTTTTTTCCATGTGCATCATGTATACGAGCCAATTTCGGCGACAACGTACTCTTTTCCTTAAGCAGATAGTCCAAATGTGCTTTGCCATAATCAAGTAAACCAAAAGCGAAACCCTCAGGCATATAACATTCGCTTTTATTTATATCTGTCGTGTGTCCGTTACAAGAAATATAAATCACCGATATCACCACTCAGAGGTGATTTAAGAGAAAGTCGTAATAAAGTATTAAATTGTATAATGTTTGAATATTTTAATTAATTAAAAAAGTTTCCATTTTATAGGTGTGGAGCATTTCACGTTGGTGATACTATTTTGGCTGTTAATGGCATAAATAGAGCCTCGTTAACAGAAACAAAAGTCAACGCTTTGATCCAGAGCCTTAGGAAACATCCTGGAAAATTGCTTTTTATCCCCGCAGAAGAAAGGAGCAGACAATGGGATGAACACATTCCAAGTGGTATATTTTAAGAGTTAAAATTTAATAGTTTTTAACTTAACTTGAAAATTGTATTTAATGTTAAAGATCATAAAGTTATAAGCTGTTTTGTTAAAAAGGAGTAAACATTAATTGAAACATTGTGTTTTAAATTTCTTAAGAAAGAAGTTATGACATTTCATATTCGTAATGGATATCTTTCATTTCATTTCTTACATTTTTAATATTATTAATGTCCCATTTGCTTCCATCAAAATTTAAAAGTTTTGCCATTAGAAATTACATTTAAATTTTATGTAAAAATATTACTCTTTTGCCATTAACTGTTTATTACTCTTTTGTCACTTATTAATCACTTTTCCGACTAGTCTATTGCTTACTGTATTCGTTAATAAATAAGTAAATAAATTAAAATACAAAAGTTTTATTTTGTTACTTGATTTATGCCGAGTAGATAAAAAGTACCTAAAATAAATTTATGAAGTGAGTTCGACCAGTCCGCACCACTCTTTACTAAAATACGTTAGTTTTCAAAATAAAGCAGCAAACGGAAAACTGATAACTCAAAAAGTAGGCAAGCAAAATTGACAAAATTTGGTGAAATTATTTATTATAACTCTTGTTACTTAAAAGCAGAAAAAAATGTTATAAAGTGTATTGACGTTTTATGATATCAGCCGAAATATAAAGTCTTCTAAATTCCGACAAACAAATTGATACGAGTAAATTTCTCAATAGTGAGTACGATTTCACCGAACAACAATACAGACCTGACAGCGATGTCTCATACTATTTATATTGTTGTAAATAAGCTGCATGGGTAGCAGTGCCCATTGATGAAGTCAAGCAATTCTGACTCCCCATAGGATTTTGGAGAGGGAGCTGGAGGCCACCAACATGTCTCCAGATAGCTTCCCACACATGCTCAATGGGAGAAAGCTCAAGAAAGCGTGCTGGCCCTTCCATTTGGACTGTAGTTTATTCTTCGAAAACTTAGAGTACGAGTAGAGCAGTGGGAGGTAGGGTATTATCTGCTTAAATGAAAGTGTCGCCAATTGCAGCACCATACTTGCGAACGGAGTAGGTGGTTTCTGTACTCTGAGCATTCAGAGTTCCATATAACGGCACATACAACCATGTGAGCCCACCTAAAGATGTATTTTTAGTAAAGAGCACTACCTCTAGCATAGATATCTCTTTCCCGTATGTTAGATAGAAGATATCAAGTGTTTGCCTCCCTCCATACAAGTCGAGAATCACTCTGTAAAGCAAAGCGAGAGTCATCATTGAACAGAATAGACCTCCACTGATTTTTTAGACCAGTTTACAGAACTACATGCTCAATTCAAAAGCTTCCTCCAGTGGCAGAAGGTACGCGGGACGCACAATGCCGATCACGTAGCATACAGACCTATTTCATGTAGCCTTGGGAGTACTGTCATGGCTGATACTGTCTTTTCTGTAACAGAAATTAGAGCAAATTTAAGCTGAAATGTAGCTGCAGTACTGTTGCGATGCGCATTAAGTCACAAATACGGTCATCGAGAAAACGTAATTCTTGCCTTACTTTTGGTAGGTCTTTGAGAGGCTGAACCAGAGATTAGAAATTGTTTCCACAACCGGCTTACCATGGAACAGTTGACATTTAGCCATTTTAAAACGTCAGACTGTCGTTGATATACTTGCAATCGTATCATGGCTCAATAACGCAATTCTGTTGGCAAACGTCGCCTTAAACTCATTTTTATACTTCGGCTGTCTCAAAATTGTTTAATATATTGCCGTTCATTGAAGAGAGATTGCTTCTTAAACAGCTGGTTTTTAGCTATATCGTACTTGCCTAAAGCGATGGTAGCGTCACTCGTTTGCTTAATGCCACACAACTCAGCTTGCTTTTATTCATAACATATCCAGATTTAAAAAATTTTGAACTACTTTTAGCCGAGTTATTTCGGTTTTTCAAATTGTTGCTTAACTTTTAGAAGCCTGCGTATTTTTAGCTCGGGAACCGATTGTTAATTATCTGTTTTTGACATCTATTGAGACATCGAACTGTCAGTAGTTAAATTATTTGAATCCAATTATTGGGTATATTTTTATTTAAATTTAATATTTATTTGGCCTGTGTGTTAACTTTTTGAAAAAGAGATGAATTTGAAAAATTAACAGTGGATTCTAATTGCTGCAGTAAGATTATAAATGAAAATTCATTTGAATGTAAAAGCTGTAACAAAACATTTTTTCCTCAGAATAAAAATGGCTAGTATAATTATATGAGTGCTAATATGAGGTATCTTATTCCAGTTAAAATATAAAAGGCTAATCTCATAAAATATGTAATTTTTAGTTCATAGTCTACAATCTGTTTTACTTGCATTTAAACCACTATGTAATCAGCTTTTATTCAATTTATTATACATTGACAGGAAGTTAAGCGTTTTATTACATTAAAAAAACTACATATATATCTTAATTAGCATAAAGATGTGCTTCTTAAAAAAAGACTAATATTTATGTAAAAATAATAAAAGTAATACTTTTATTCCTTATTTTAAATAGTGTTCTGTCTAGAATTATAGTTACTAATGTCAATTAAAGTTCAAATATTAACTATATTGCCGAATCTTTAATAAATAATAATAAATAAGGTAATAAGGTTTAACAAATAAGGTCATTGTATTTTCTATCTTTTGTATCTTCATTGTATTTTCTTTTTTTACTAGTCGATCCATGTTTTATACTGCAATATTTTAAAATGATTTTAAATGAATCTAAACTAAAACTCAATAGAGCTGTAGTTCCAGTTTCTTTTACATATCTTATTTATTCGCATATCCGTGTCTAATTCATTCACTTGAATTTCTATCATGAATTTAAAAAAATGTATACCTTCAAATTTTCTCTCACATTTAATACTTTTAAAAATTTGTTTCATGAATTATCAGATACTGTTTTGTTGATACTTGAACAGCATTAATGCCATGCTTCACTGTGATGATGTAAATAGTCATGTAATTTTGTCAAAATAAAAGCATTTTTATTATGAAACATCATTAACTCTTTCATTCCTGAAAATATGATTATTTCAAGTTGAAAAATTCTAGTTACAAATATTAGAAATTACGCTGGTAAGTAGAGTATTCTGGAAGCATAATTTCATTTATTATTTATTTAAGGATTATTATAAAGATTTAAATCTTAGGTTCAATATTGTGCATTTATATATTACATTTTAAAGGGAATTAAACAAAAATTATCTTAATTTGTCATATTTCATATTAATGTAAAGCATTAGTAAAGACTCGCAAAGTGTATTAACTATGTTTAGACAATCATGGTAAATTGGGTTAATAACAGTTTACTTCGTAATTTCAGGTGAAAGTATAAATATCACTTCAGATTCTGGTGAAAATCTGAGTGCTGAGGAAAATATTTTGCACCCAAGCAGATGTTCAAGTGTGTGCAGTAATACATCTGTTGCGCAGAGCAGTGCGGATCAAAGCAAAAATACAAACTTTCTTACTATCTTACATGATGTGGTTAAAAGTATGAAAACCATAAAATTGTCTCTATCACAGCTTGCTAACAAAACTGCAAATGATAGGAGAACTGCAGACAAATCTCGAGCAAGCAGCGCTGAATCAGAATTGTTCCTGCATCTGGAAAACGAATTGCTGAATTTAAATTCACTATGCGCTCGAATATTTCAGAATTTTCAAGACATAATTCTGCAGCTGGTAACTAATTCCAGTTGTTGTAACGATAATTTTTCATTTAAAATTGATTTGATAAAACATCGTTGCTTAAGACGTGAAGTAATTAACACTTTAAAAGGCAATCTAGCTGATATATTAGAAAATAAAGCAATATCTAAACATTCGTTTGATATTCAAATGAGAGGTCTTTCGGAAGTAGATTTGAGTTGTCCTAAATGTAGTGAGAGAGTTCTGATTATCTTTGCTGTTGTCCAGAAAATACTTCTTTTACTGTCCCTTAAAGACGAGTCTTCTCATATATGGAAATTAATTAATGTCTTAGTATGTAGTTTAAATGAGCATAAAATTCCTTGTAAAGATTGTTCAAATCCCAGGTATTCCTCAATTTCTGACAGCGAAGGAAATGAAAGTATAGAGTGTGACTATCATAAAGCTACTTTCCCTCTTAAACGCTTA
The DNA here is from genome assembly GCA_000611955.2 of Stegodyphus mimosarum. Lineage (NCBI taxonomy): Eukaryota > Metazoa > Arthropoda > Arachnida > Araneae > Eresidae > Stegodyphus > Stegodyphus mimosarum. The sequence goes on from KK114070.1 coordinate 377,935, forward strand.
GGCTCTGAGAACCCTAGAAGACGATTCAGCAGTCGAGGGAAGGAGTTAAATGCACTTGACCAGGAAATTTCTCCAGAGGTTCAAGATATGCCGTATGTTGATATAAATTTAAAGGATAAAAGAGCACATTTTCATCTATCAAAATTCCAGAAAGAAACTAAAAGTAATTATTTAGGGGAGACAAAAGACAAAATGTTTGCATTTGAACCTATGAAGCTTAGACCAGCTAATCGCAGTCCACCAACTGAAAAACTCACCGTACCGAATTATGAACCTTTTCATAAGTATGAAGACAATTCACATATAAATGCTAATTCAAAGAATTATGCTACAAAGCAGGAAAAGAAACTACAAAACGATAAAGGCTTTCTTGGTTTCCCTGAACAAACTATAGAGTCTATACATACCGATTTGCCTTTGAAAACGAAATTCTCGCCAAACAAATTTTTAAGTCGATGCAATAATTTCACAATTACCAAGAGTGACAGTGTTCGAAATTTGTCAGCTAACAAGAGTAATCCACAGGTTTCTCCTTCACAAGGCTCACCTCCAACTGAACCAATATTAACGAAAGAAAATTGGAGATCTAATGATACTGTTTCTTTCGAAGTATCAACCCGAGACATCAAAAGTAAGTATTCATTATTGATTTTTGTGAAATGAAAAACCTCAGATATTTTATTTGTTTTAATCAGGAATTTCGATTTTTTAAGTTCATTATAATATTTTAATTTGACATAAAAACTAATAAATGAAGAGAACATTTTAAAAATTTTATTATAAAAAAGAATGAGACAAATATAAATCCTACTCCTAAGCCTCAAAAAATAATATAACGTTGCATTATTCTACATACTGTAAAAATTCTGGTGTACACGGGTTTATAGATACTATCACTGAGAACATAAGATGTAAATCTCTACGGCTTTGAAAACTATTTAGTGAGGGAAGGCAATAACACTGAAGATAGCGGTTATATTCTTTTTTTAATAGTGACGTCACAGAAGTAAGAAACAGAACTGCAAAATTATCGCTCAAATATAAAAACTACCGCCTTCAGAAATTTCACAAAACAAGTGGGCTTTGTTGACCCAAAACGCATGTACCTTGCAGACATTTATCGGGTAATAAAAGGTCTTTACATCGAATGTGAACAAGGTGATGTAAAAACATTGCATTCGTTCTTATTTCAGGCGGTATAGATCACAGACTGATTCATGTTCTGCTCTTTGTACATTAAATTATTGAAATTGTCTCAAACACTTGTAAACCTTCTGTATATTTCGCATGAAAAACGCATGGTAGCTGTATTTTTAAATCTGGGTATAAATTTGAAATGTAATCTGAACAAATAAGAATAATAATTGACAGAATAATCACCCCTGATGAATCATCGCCAAAGAAAATCATTACTGAAAGCTCATTTTTGATTTTGTAGCAAGTTCCCCTCAAAAGCAGAGGCAAAAGCATATTAATGGAATGCTATCAAATATTAGATTTTCATACAATAAACTACGGCCGTTTTAGACTATGTAATAATTAGTAAAGATAGCTACAGTATTATTGAGTTCGGGTTTGAATACTTAAGAAGGCACAGATATTTGTAAACGCATAATGTCTGCAACAAGGGAACTTAAATCGGTCGAATTCCTTCAGGAGTCGGTGGTATGGGAAGATGGATCGATTCTCTTGAATACCGTGTTATGGGGTGTTCTCGAGTCTCCATTTTCAGGACAACCGACCTTCCGATTGTGTACCATTGCAGGTGCTAAGGCTTCAAATCAATTGTAGGCGTTTTTGACGCCAGTCATGGTTACTGATGAAGTCTATTCCAAGGCTGTACTCCAAAACATAGAGGTTAGTATATTGCCTTCTTGTAATTTAAATAATTTTACATATACTACATAAATCTTATTACCTTCTTTTTATAATTTAAAAATTATGAATCATTAACGAAGAATTGATTAACGAAGAAGCATCTAATAGTTACCGAAGACCAAATATGGTGATTCGGCTTAAACATTTTCCTACAAGTATAAATACAAGCCATATTCAGTTAAAGAGGCCTCACGAAGGCATTTCTTCTCTGGCATTTTCAAGTTCTTTGTCATAAGAGTTTGGCTTGGCGAATCCAAAAATATGTGATATATTCATAATATTTTTCGTTTATGGATTTGGCAAACTATTTTTTAACTTCTGTAAATGAATTAAACATGACATATTCATAGATGATTATGTTGGATTCATCGAAGACAGGTCTCACATTTCTAGGAATAAAGAATGTGAAAGAATTTCCCGCCTTCTCATTAACTGAAATATAAGTTTGAAAAATTATTCCTCTTAATCAGAGAAAGCTTATTATTCGTTCTGAATGTACGAGTATTTTGATTTTCATTTTAGGACATCCTGAAGTATTAGACGTGAAACTGATAAACAACGGTGAAGGTTTTGGATTCACCATCGGCTATACTAAATCTCGCTACGTGCCGGTGATTACTGCAGTCAAGGAAAAGAGTCCAGTTCATAGGTCAGTGACTCTGAGTTTCAATTTTTTTAAACTTCCTTTTTTATTTTGTGTTTATATTAATGAAGCAAAATATTTCAACTGTAAATGATAATAAATGATCTTAAATCATCATAATGATGTCTAACCAGCAACATAATAACAACATAAGAAATTAAGGGATCAATTTTTACTGTTTCCTTTCTTTACCTAATTAGAGTATAACATAAAAGACTGACGAATTTTATACCAAATTTTAACAATTTTACTAGGAATCTAACAAACAGTAGTTTACTTTAGGAAACTAAAAATTATTTTAGTGAATAAACCTATTATAATGTGCTATAAAATATATAAAATTATTGATTTAAATCTTTGATTTAGTTTATCTTCCAAACAATTCTTGTGATTTTTATTTGTATTAAAAATGCCATTTTTAATTCTAAATTTACAAGGAAAATTTTTCTATATGTTACTGAGGGTAAGGTTTAATACACCTTGCCCTTTAGTTTAATAAATGTGTTTAGTTTAAAAATTCAAAATAGGAAAACCTTCAAGATTCATGTTATTTTTCAATACATTCAATACATAAAAATTTGTACAGTGTGTTCAAAAATCTGCCCGCAGGAGTATGGCAAAAAATATATTTGGAGGAGCTTGAAGATACAAACAGTCCTCCTACATATGTTTACGAGCACTCAAAACAAAGATTTGTGGTCTATTGATTTTATGAAATATGAGCAGCGTTGAAAAATCGGACAATCTTAGTGAATACTTTCGGGATGATACTGTCATCTTGGACAACGTCTGCCTTGTAGAGGAATGACGCAATGCCGTATGTGAAGTCTTGGCACTGATATTGCTTTGATAGATGTCTTAATAATTTGAAGGACTCCGCAATATTTTATCTGTAATCTCATTCAATATTTCCTCGGTCAAAACAGTAGACCTGCCACTTCTGTCTTTGTCCGCCAGGCCGCCTATATTGCAAAAGGTTTCCATTAAAATTACATGGGAGCAGCAAAAGTATCTGGAAACTTTGTTTAGTGGTTACAAGCCAGAAAACTCGTTGTACCAAAACCACTCATTGCTTCGTTGATAACACTGTAACGTGTACCAGTCGTTGATAACACTGTAACGTGCAGCCAGACGAAGCCCGACCCTCCTGGCAGATTTACATCGTCCTATGGTCTTTTTAAAGGCTGCGTCAGAGCAAGCCAGAAATACCAACAGCCCGCCCCCCAAAAAAACCCTACACCTTTATCGTTCCGTACTCGACAGAACAATTATTCAATTTTCTAAACAACAACCAGTGGGAATGTGGCACGCGTCACCTTTATTATTGCGCCTGCGAGACAGACATCTATGTTGAAGTGGAAGTCAAGCCTCGTTCATGTCTGTATCAGATATTCTTATCAAAATTTCTATGTCACAAGTAACTGTTTCAATACTTTTCTGACAATAAAAAGTACTTATATCCAACCGCAGAGAGACGTTTTTGAACGCACTCTACATTCATCATTTAGAAGATCAGAAATTAAAGTGTTAGATTTATTTGCTTCAGTTGTAACAGAAAGCTTAAAAGAAAATCTTAAATTAAAATAAACATTTAAATGAATAAATACAATTAAAATTACAGGCTATTAAAATTCCTACACTATGAAGGAAAGCAGTTAGCAGAATCATATTATATATGTAGTGGAAAAGACAGCAAGATCTTATATGCTCGTAACCAAGCGCTTTGTCATAAAATTTGCGTTGGGATTGTTCAGATATGTTTCAGTAGTGTCTAATATAATATCTTCCTGAAGCGTTTGATTTTTAACATACACAGTCCAGTCACATTAATGTGACCACCACGTACTTTCCATGTCAGAGTTAAATAACCAATCACAGAAGGCAGGTGGCAGCACAATGCAGTTGAGCGTATATAAAGGGTGTGTGAGGGCTTCGGAAAACATTTCAATCGTTGGCGTAATGCAGAAACGAAGCGATTTATCCGACTTCCAAAAGGGCATGATCATTGGCTTTCGGGCCAAGGGTGGAAGCATTTCCGAAACGGCTGAGTTTGTGAACTGTTCGCGTGCCGCCGTGGTAAAAGTGTACCGTGCATGGCAAAATGGGACTGTCCAAAATCAGCGACGTGGCAAATGTGGTGCACCACGGGCCATAGATGACAGAGGCGAACGACGGTTGCGGAGATGCGTTCGGGCAGATAGACGGGCTACCGTTGAGCAACTGACCACCAAAATGAACCAAGGGGCTACCAAAAGTGTCTCCCAAAGTACTATTCAGCGAACATTGCTGCGTCTGGGCCTCCGAAGCAGACGCCTGGTTCGTGCACCTATGCTGACTGCTGTTCATCGACGGCGAAGGCTAGAATTTGCACGCCAGTACAGCAGCTGGACGTCCACTGAGTGGCGACAGGTTGCGTTTTCGGATGAATCGCGTTTTATGCTCCATCGGACAGATGGACGTTGGCGTATAAGGCGTGAAACCTCTGAAAGGAACCACCCTGCAACCATTGCCGGAACGGTCCAAGCTGGAGGCGGGAGCATTATGGTCTGGGGAATGTTTTCCTGGCATTCTCTAGGTTCACTGATCATTGTGGAAGGCACAATGGATCAATACAAGTACGCATCTGTCCTTGCGGACCATGTTCACCCCTACATGCGCATTGTTTTTCCTCAGGATGATGGCATCTTCCAGCAGGACAATGCGAGGTGCCATACAGCTGCCAGTGTACGTGCGTGGTTAGAAGAGCACCAGGATGAGTTTACCGTCCTCCCCTGGCCAGCAAACTCACCTGACTTAAACCCAATCGAGCATCTGTGGGACCATCTCGATCGAGTTGTTCGCGCCATGGATCCTCAACCGCGTAATCTAGCGCAGCTGGCCACGGCATTAGAGTCGGCATGGCTCAACATCCCAGAGAACACCTTCAGGGACCTATGTGACTCTCTTCCTGCACGTCTCGCAGCAGTCCGCTCTGCGAAAGGTGGTTATTGTGGCTTTTGACAGATGGTCACATTAATGTGACTGGACTGTGTAGTAATGTGCTTTTGTAATAATGCGGAGATAGCGATTTGCACCTTCACCATTTATGTAGCAGTTGTCCCTGCAGACGAGGCACAAACTAAAATTGGTCTTACGACTGACGTGTAAACAAGCCGTTTTTCCTAAGGTCCATACTTGAGTATTTGCCAGATGGAAGTAAGCTATAATTAGCTTTGCCTCCTTTATTTTTAATATTATTTATGCGATCATTCCATTTCAATTTTGCGTTAAACGTATCACTCAGATACTTAATTTTCCTGACCTTAGGCACAACTTCATTGAAAACTATAAGTTTTTGAGTAGTCTTGATCCGGCTTTTTTCCCTTCTTATAATTAACATTTGTAAGTTCTGAAAATTGATTGCTATTCCTCAGTAAGTACACCAGCTCTCTACGTTCATCCTGAAACTTTTTTATTGCGTGATTAACATTAGTTGATCTTGGGGCAAGAGGCTTGTCATCCGTGTAATACCCGAAAAAGTGATGTTGGTTCAGACTATCTTTGGGAAAATCAGCCATATGGAAAAGGTATAAAATAGAGTTAAAGATGCATACCTGGGGACACCTGTCCTGATCGGTTTGAAGACATAACGGTAATTTCCTTGGACAATAAAGAACTTTCTGATAGTAATAAAAGATATAAATAGGGTAATTATTTCTCTGTCAAGGTTCATTTGGATTAATTTATGAATAAGCCCTTCATGTCAGACGCTTCGAATGATTTCGTTATGTCTAACATGGCAAGGCAGCATTTTCTCTATCATGACGAGCTGCGCCCGCAAACCCAATCAAGCGTAAAAGTTGTTTAACGGTAGGCAGTGCCTTCCGAAAGCCAAATTCTTCCTTAGGCAAAAGCGAAAAGTAAGGCTGTAGTTCGTACAGTATAATTCGTTCATAAATTTTTCCCAGGCCGGTAAATATAGAACGATAATCATTTGGTTTTGTTGTGTCCTTGCCTGCTTTGGACAGTAATATTTTTTCAGCAAGTTTCCATAGGTCCGGAAATTAAGAATTTGAGAAACAAGCATTTATTATACTGATGAATCTAGTAATAATGTTGAACGGTAGGTTTTTGAATAAGTGTTTGGGATATCATCGTGAGAAAAATTGACGCCAAAACGGTTACCAAAACTTCACAGGCCAGTCCAGGTATTTCTTGTGCCAGTGTTACCCAAAATAGGAATGTAACTACTAAAAACGAGTCAAATAACAATTCTGAAGTAAAAAAAGTACTAATAATGCAAAATCTAACGACTTAGGATAAGTGCCTTTGCAGAGATTTTAAAATTGCTTAAATTAAATAACATGTTTAGATACTACTCCTTGTATAATTCCTATGATCGCTCTGTAGTGTTCTCGCCATTAAAACACACTATTTACTAATATCTACAAAAACTTAAATATATATATACATATTAAATAATATCTTATGTAAACAATTAATCATTATGCATATCCAATTCACAGCAACATTTGAATAATCAGCCTGCTGCTTTTTGTTATTATGTTTTACCCAGTACCTTGTAATCTAGCCTTGCCATGTCTTCTTCCAAGTCCTCATCAGAAACATTGTACCTGTTCCCTGCTTGTTACTCTTTGTTCTACGGCACGCAATTCTGAATATGTATTCCTTGTATACACATATTACTATTCACTTAATTTCTTCTCACCGAAAGACTTGCACTTTTTCTTATAACCTTCATATTTATATACTTTACTTCCTGTATTTACTGCCGTCAGGTCGAACGGCCACCAGATGCTTATTCTGGACCACTGTTTCACATTAACTATTCAAAATTTTTAACCTAAATTAATTTAACATTCTGAATTGATATTTTTAATTTGAATTTTTCTAAATCTGTTTTTAAATTTTATTAAATATTTCTTTTCCTGGTAGTGTGCACATACTTATGAAAAACGTAACTATTCGATAAAAGGTAGGGCCTTCGGCCCAAGTACCCCGATGTGCACACCGCTCTCTCGTGAAACAAGACTATACAGATTTTACTGTCCATGTTATCCCTCTGAATGTGTGGTTACTCACTCCGAGAATTTTATCTTAGTCCAATGTCGCTTCACCTCCGCGTTCATCTCCAGTCCATGATTTTTCATTGGTTTCTTCATGGGTAAGAGACACATTCATGGAACACAAAATATATGAAAAAAGGATGACAAGATAAAATCGAGGGACGAAGAATGAGAATTTCTATTGCAGTTAATTAAAGATAACTTTTAAAAATTAAAATGCACATTACATTACAGAAGATACTTCTATTGTATTGATATATGATTTCAAAGTTAAACTACGTATAAATATATGCAGCTGATGCTACCAGAAGTAAACTGTAATATTTTGATCAGAAATGAGAATATGAGAATGCTATCTCTGGTAAAATTCAAGTTATTACAGACTATAGTGTTACTGTTTTACAAATTTTATAAGTTGTTTTGATTGGACATGTTCTGGCTCAAAAAGTAATTATATTGGCCTTTTGATTTTGCAAACTTATCATTCGTTTATTAATATCCACAAAAGACATTAGAAATCTTTTTAAAGGTTATTTTTCTCAGCTCCCCTTAAATGTAACTTCTGAGATATTATACAGAACTTTCTAATGTTTTACCTCGGAAAATTATACCACAGGCTGATTATTGGTAATGATTTATGATAGAAGATAATAAAAACAAGGAAATCCCTGTTTTCATTTTTAATTCATATTATAGCTTAGAGATGGCTGATGAAAATTCAAATGATTTAGTAGTTCTTTTTTACTTCCTTGTACGAAGTAAGTAAGTATTGTAATATCGAAAAATTTCAGGTATCATATTTCAAAGAAAATATCCATTTTGACCGCTATCGAATGCAATTTAACGATATTTTAGTGTGACGTCCGTATGTAAGGACAGAATAAAGGGATATTTTTACCAACAAATTCTAAAACTGATTTGAAATGGATTCTGAAGAGACTTTTTTGTAGCCTTCTGTGCTTACGTACGTACGTACGTATGTATCTTGCATAACTCAAAAACGAGCAGCTTCAGAACGTTGAAATTTTGTATATAGGACTGCTATAACATGTAGATGTGCACCTCCCATTTTGGTTGCAATCGGCCTCAGCAAAAGTATATAAATCTCTCTATATATATATCCACTCTGTTACTCGACTCAGTGAGCTCAGTTTCTTTGTTCTTATATGTTTGTAATATGTGCATTTTTTGCTTTAAAAATGATTGAATTATGTTGTTCTTATCTTCCGGTTAAGGTTTTTATGTCTTTAGTGTATGTTATAAATGTAAAATTATCCACAATTTAAAAGTTGTTTAATTGCGGCTAAGCCTAATTTTTTTTGCCATGCCAGACATACTTGTTTACATTTGAAACTTAGCAGAATATTGGATTTATTGCTAATCTAGAAAAACTAAGCTTCTCAACAACAAAGATCAACAACAAAGATCTTTTTTTTCTTTATTCCTTTCCTTTTTTTCCCGTTTATTTGTTTAATTTCCATTTTACATCGTTTTAGATTTGTTATGGTATTTGAATAAAACATGTAGCAACGATTAGGTAATTCTTCAAATGATATACATAATTTTTGCATTCTGAATCATAAAATGAATGAGATGTAACGCTGTTAAGTGAACCTAGCGCCAGAGTGTCGCTGTGGTAAACAAATATACTGAATTTTAAAGAGTGCATTTATTGTCGTTTATGCGCTATCGACGAAGTAGATTTAATTCAATCCAATAAATTTAAATGAAGTGCAAAATGCATATAATTTAATGTTCTGTACAAGGAAGTCATGTGGTATACATGTCAAATTTTTTATAATGCAGTAGTAGACCGACCTGAAATGATATATTGTTGCCTGAACTTATATATATTTACTGCTGGATATCCTAGACAATTCGTTTAAAATATATATAAGAAGAATTAGCTACACCTGTATTCGTCTTTTTAATGACATTTAGTTATAACGAGAATGCTTAACTTCATTTAACTTAATTTTTTTTCTTTAACGAAAGAAAGAAATTTGATGCTTGAAGCTTTAGTTTCAAAGTACTTATGAAATTTCCTTTAGAGCTGGTGTCATCCTCCAAAATGACCGGGCACTTAAAATAAATAACCGAAACATTGTGGGCATACGAGAGGATGAATTGAATTCATTGCAGAAAGAACTGGCAGTGGTTTCTGAAATCTTGTTATCCATTGAGTTTGATGTCGAAGAACCAGAAGTTAAGTTCGGAACTTTCAGAGTCGAACTTCAGAAAGTAGCTATGATTGGAATCTATTTCAAAGGTAAGATTGTTTTAAATATTTTTAAATTTTAGTATGTGATGGTATTCAATTAAATCCAACGCCTTGTAGTATAACTTTCATAACTTTGGTAAAGAAAGTTTCAGTACTTCAATTATTTACTAAAATCTAAGTAACTATTTAGTAAAACATCTACCAGTTTTGAGTTGGAGACTGGGAAAATTGTGCGTTGCATAGTTTTTAACTATTAGTTTTACTTATTGTTTAATAATTCTCGAATGCGTATAATTCGGCAAATCTAAGTAGATCATTAGAATTCAAGGGGTGGTTTTAAATTCTCATAAGGAGAGAGCTCCTTGAGTTTCTGTAAAGTGATTATTCATTCAGTTACAAATTTCTTGACATTTTTATGTTTCGTTCTTTTTTAATTCCCCTTATTTTTTTTGTGTTAATATTTCTTCTATTTTAGATTTTAATTATTTTTTTGGAATTTATTCTTAATGAGTAAAGCCTTCCATTTTTTATCATTACGAACGGTCCAATGTTGTTAATTGCTGAAAGGATGCTGCTCTTTTTTATAACAAAATACTTTTCTAAAAAAATCTCAGAAAGCATTGCTTAACTGTCATTGTGGTCATAATGACATTCAGTTGCTAATTTTTGATTAGTAAAAATGTAATTCAGTTTCATATGTTTGCTAAAAAAAAGTTTTTTTTTCACAGTAAGTCATAAATTTCTGCATAGACTTCAGAGACAATGTATTCTTTTTTTTTCAACAAAATTAGTTTTCTCATTAGCTGAAATTAATTTATTCATATTGAATCTTTTCAGTTTTAGTATTTCATTGCTATTTTCAAACTTAACCTAAGCTAACTTTTAAAAACTTCTGTTGTAATGTTTCTGATGCTTTAAATGAATTACATTTGTTTTGTCCTACATTTGAGAGAATACAGATTAAATAGTATTTGTAATTTACATCATAGTGTTATGGTCTGATTAGTAGTATGTCCTAGGCCCACAAAGCCTAGGATTATGTTGAGTGGCCCGCAAATTAGCCAATAATATTTGCAAAACAGTAGTATTTTAACTTCACCCTCATCAAATGTTATGAAATTCTGTTACAGGGCCCTAAAACAACGTGTAAATGTTTTTAAGAGGGCTGTGAATAAAAAGTTGTATTTGAGACCTAGTAAAAAAGATGCATTTGGAATAATAGAGGAAGTACATTTTGTGTGTACGATGTTTTGTATTAATTTTTTTTAGATTGCTTTTCCTAAAATATCGTTTGCTTACGGAAAGAATAGTCTATGCAATTAGTCGTTTGCATTTAATCCAACGAACGCCTTTTGTTATAAAGCGGGGAAAACAGCAAGACACATTTCAATTGCTGTGTAGAGCATTAGGATCAAGCATTAGGAAGATCTAATGGTTTTCTTTTATACGCATGACTTCCTAAGGGAAGCAAATATGTTGTTCGCATGAAGTTAGGAGTCACCAACGAAGGAGCGGTAAAGTTGCTGAACATTGGTAATTCGACCGGGTTTCGATTCCAAGCGTGATTTTCTTAATGTGTAATGTAGAGATGAGGCATTTTTCCGTTGTATCCGATTTCGCAGCATAGAACGGATAAGAACAGCGGAAAAGTTACTGAAAAATCGTTTCTCTTTGTTCGGATGATAACAAATGAACTTAATAAAGAGACTACTTAATGCTGTCTTGATTTAATGGCAATCATTAATCCTGAGATTTTCGAATTATGAACTAAATATGAAACCTGGTGCCTTGCTTATGATTTTGAGTGAAAACGGCAACCATATGCTTGGGTTGGAGAAGGCTTTCCACGACAACAAAAATTCGGCTTGATAAATACGTAAAGACTATGTTCACGATCTTTTTTGATTAGATAGGGATAATATATAACAAATTATTTTTGAGGAACAGACGGGGAAATCCGGCCTTTATAAAGAAGTGGTATGAACAGAGTTCGGAAGAGAATTCAGCGCTTAGACATGGAAAAGTTCATTTGCATGACTGCTTCCGCTGAATGACAATGCCTCGTCTCACAATTCCTTTCTCGTTAAGTAGTTTCAATCGACGAAACTACCACAATTTTCAGCCTACGTATTCACCAGATTTGGCACTTATAGGCTATTTTATCTTTCCTAAATGAAATCACACTTCAAGGATCATTATTTTAATGGCACTAAAGAAATTCAGAAAACCATAACCATAGAATTAAACAGTATCAAGGAATTAAGCAACTGTATAAAGTACCAAGCATTGCATAGATTTACAAGAATTGGGCGTTAAATGCTAAGAAGCAAGAATGTTATTTTCGTTAACTTTCAATTTAATAATTTTTCCTAAATCTTTGTGAACTCATTGTGTAGGTATATACAAGGGGCTTATAAATAAACTTCTCCTATTTATGAACTCCTAAAGGCTTGTTCGCTTAACCAATCGAATTGAAATTTGCCGATCGGTTATTCAAAGATATGCTCTCAAGATTACGATGACTTAAAACACTAGAGCTCTTATGACTGCAGTGAAAATTTTCAAAATTTTCGAATGGTAACGCCCATTTTTACGCTCAGAGCTCTCTTGTTTTAAATCATCAGAATCTCGTGCGCATGCCTTAAAATAACAGTATCTGAAATTTCATTTCGATTTGTTAAGCGGATAGGCTAGATGTTCATATATCGGGGAAGCTGTTTCTATGACCACCCTATATATATTGTTGCCTGCGTACGGGTTCATAATAAATTTAATGCACACAGCTTCGATGATAGGCCAATAAAATTTATTTTTATTTAAAAAAAAACACACCATTGTTCTAGAATTTTTCACAGAAATTCTAGTACAGGTGTTCAGAGTATCACAGAGGTACAATCAGTAGTTACATTTCAAACCACTAAGAACGTTAAACACAACGCACTGCAAAGCGCATCTGAAAAAAAAAAGTAACACGGAGATATCTCGGTACTTCGATCATGTTGAACTTACAGCTCGCAACAAAACAACAACTAATAGCAGATCACGGCCAAGTTTGGAGACTTTTGCTGATTTCTCGCCAAATCTGGCGACAAAATAAGTTGTCAAAACGTTGCCAACTTGGCATTATCTCACCAAAATCCCGAGATAACCATTTAATCAATGTTAAATGCACTTGCGCCTGTATTATTTAGCTTCTCTTAGATTTTTCTTATGCTGCATTGCGCAGAAAAAATTCAATAATTTCACATATAATAGCAATAAAATCATCTATATACAAAATCGGCGATCATTTATATAATTACCGCCCCCCCCCAATCTTTGGATATTTGCTTTTATTAATACACTCACTTCCAAAAGTTAAGCGCGGAGAGGAAAATGCTAATTTCCGGAAGCCAATCAGAATTGAAGAGGATGCAATTCGCTGCAGAGGTAGATCGAAGTATGCAAATATGTTAGGTAACAGCCAATCGAGCTTTCATGTCAAGAAATATGCAAAAAAGGCAGTCTTATAAGAAGCCAGCTTCATGAAGGGTTACAGATGTTGATTGTAAGTGTTAATAGAAGGTGTTTAAAACTTTCGTACAATTTGTTTCTATGACTTCCAGAAGACGAATGGAAGATTCTGAGCGCTGCCGTGCTGTGGGGCGCATTGAAGCAAACAGTCGATCGCAGATGTTGCTCTTTTCTTCGGCGTTCATCATTATGTAATTTCACGTTTATGGAAACAATTCCAAACCACACATACAGTTGTCCGAAGGCCCGTAGGTAGCCGGTCGCCCAAGAGTTACAACCCCCGCGGAAGATCGATATATTGCTATTGTAGCCAAGCGGAATCGCAGAGCGACCTCCATACGTGTGAAATCTATGGTTACAGCGTCCACTGGTAAGGCGATATCTGCTGCTACTGTACGCCGAAGATTACATATGAGTGGACTGTACGTCCGAGTACCTCGAGTTTGTGTTCCTCTATCCGTCCAATCAAGAGGGGCACGATTACAGTGGTGCCGGGAACATGCCAATTGGAATGTGTCTGACTGGGGCAATGTCATGTTTACTGATGAATCAAGATTTGCTCTGGAGCCAGATGACAAGCGTATAAGGATATGGCGTGAACAACGAGCACGCAATCAGTCCCAAAACATAACCTAACATCACGCAGTTCGAGGCGGAAGCATTATGGTGTGGCAGGGATTTCATTAGGATACCGCACCGACTTGCACATCTTTAAACGGTGTTCTTTGACGGCTGTCCGGTATCGAGATGAAGTTCTAGAACCCATTGTGAGATTGCACGCTGCAGCAGTTGGCTCTACTTTTGTTTTAATGGACGATAACGCACGTCCCCATAGAGCTGACATCGTCGATGACTACCTGAAGAGTGAAGAGATTGCGCGTATGGCGTGGTCAGCATATTCGCCCGACCTTAATCCCACTGAAAATCTTTGGGATGCTCTCGGCCGTGCTGTATCTTCACGTTTTTCACGTCCAGCCACTCTTATTGAGCTGGAAACTGCTCTACAAGAGGAATGGCGATTGCTTAATTCTGCGGTGGTTGACTACCTAATTGAAAGCATGGTCACAAGTGTAAACTCTGTATACAGATGAGGGGGGATCACATACCCTATTAATGCCCTTTTTTTCATTTTATGCCGTTTATTTTCACTTTATACATAATTCTGTTTGTCTCCAGTATGTCATTATCTGATAACTTACAAAAATTTACTATTGTTTTCATTTCTGTATATAATTATCGATTTATTTATGCATAAATATATATGCTACTTTCCTGCCGAATTTGTGTCAATCAAAGCAGTATTTGTTGATTTTTTTGGCATTTTACATCTTCGTGCTTAACGTTTGGACGTGAGTGTATAACAGCAGCAATATACTTTAACAAGAGCTAAGCAGCAAAACATTTAAGTAATTATACAGTAAATTACAAGAAAATTTTAATAAGAAATGAATAATTAAAAAAACTTCTGTTTAAATGTAAGTATGCAATGAAATATAATATTTTAGTTTAATTAGTTTTTCGATATATATATATATATATATTGCTCTGCGTTTGTTCTAGCATTTCGGGAACCCTTAAACTAGCTGCTTTGTCGGAAGGGAACGAAACATAAACGCTGTTTAAAAATAAGAGAGGAAGAATATATGATTCGGCCTAAGTCAGCTTGAAAATCCTTCTTTTTTTAAATGTCATTTATTAGTGGCATCCATCTCATCGCATTATGGGATTATCTGTACGACATTAGAAGAAACATTTCTAAGGAACGAGTTCTGCCAGCATTAGTTTGAACGGGAGGGTTCCTAGCCGAAAAAGTTGCGCTGTACGTTGTATCGCAGGTACCTACGTGGGATATTTAATGACACTGCTAAGTGTTTCTGGGAGGTCTTCATTTAAGGCGATCAATAAAATTTTCTGGAAGCAAAAATTCCCGGAAATGTTTCTTTCGACCTACAATAGAAGGTAGCTAAAGATCTTATACCCGTTTTACAATCAGTATTTCCTTTATGAAAGCCTGCATAACTTTGTTAGCGAAATGAAAATTTGGATTCCATCCTTCCGCATTTGGCGACATTACTTGAGAAGATTCAAAACTGTTATTGTTTCTACTATTATCATTATTACCTCTATTAAAAATAAGTGGTACTTTTTTTTAAGAGGAAGATGTTGGACCCCATCAGTTGTATGACAGACAAACTTGTATGACAGACATCATTTGCATGACAGACTTTTTAATTCTAACGCACAACAGTAATTTAAGGTTACCGCCATGGATCTTTAAAATTGTAAATAAAATAATTTTAATAGTAATATTTGTGGTTTGGAGTTCCAAAATTAGTAAAACTGGCTGTCATTTATTTGGAGTGCAATTTGGCTATTGCTCAGTATGACATATTCGAAAACTGTTTTCAAACATACTTTCCTTATACTTACATGGGTGCAAAATTACTTTATAATTAGATAATTTTTAACTTTAATAATAAAATAAGTTTTAAAAATATGTAAAATCTTTTTAGACACCAAGAGAGGTTCACCCATGGTGGTTTCAGGAGTAGCTAAAGGAAGTGCTGCTCATCGATCAGGCGCTATCTTTTCTGGAGATGAAATTCTGTTTTTCGATTTCGTGAAGACGGAAAAATATGATCCCTGTACTTGCGATTATGTGCGGAAAGATATGTTGTACTTAACAATTCGCAGATCTCCCGTAGGTAAGTAATCATTATTCACGTTATTTGTATCCATTTTAAATTGGAAGAAATAAAATTACTTACTTTAGGGATAACACTTATTTCTTTCCAGATACAATTACAGATATTCTGCTGAGTGAAAATAAAACTGAAAGGAATTCCCAGGATTCTGAAGAAGAATCTTCGACGAATACTGAAGCTTCTTTCATTGTAAGAAAGTCTTCTATCCGCGCAGCTGATCAAAATGGTACGGTTATTTTAGAAACTGAAGTAATCCTATTCAGGGATACAAAATGTGGAGATTTCGGATTTCTAATAGGACGGGATATGAAGTCTGATAGAGTTTATGTGAGAGATATCAGACACAATGGGCCTGCATATAGTTGTGGTGTCATACAAAAGCTCGACAGGATTGTAAAGGTGAGTATAAAGATCTCAAAAAGGTCTGTTTAAATTTTAACAAAACATAAGTGTTTGAATCAATGTCTGAACGAAATTTGTCATTCTCTTTGCATATATGTATATGTAAATATCCTAAACTAGTAACTTTATCATTTTTACAAGCTATATATTTTTTAAAAAAGTTCTTGTAAACTGACTTTTATTTACTTAGTAAGTATAAATATATTTCATAATAGCTGCAAAATTCTGCGTTTTGAAGAATATTAAGAATGTAGTTATCCAAAGTCGAGATTACCATGGCAAAACTGTTATATGGAGAGAAAGACTACAAATATTTTTGAAATAATTATATGAGTATTCTAGAACTAAGGGAGGTTCGAATCCCGCGAACGGGCTGGCTGCATGAGCGTTTTCGTGGTTTTCCCCATGTGTAAAGTTCGAGCCAGTTTCCCTTAGAAAGTCCTCCACGAAGGCATCCCTCCCCTTAGGCAGATATCCCTCGTGTGCTTTGCCATTGAATAACCTAACCTAACCTATAACTGTGGTAAATCAAAATGAAAAGCTGAGTATTACATCTTTCCAATAAAATAAAAAAAAAAGTAGTAAAATTACCAAATCGAAACTTAAATACTGAGATACGTGAAAATCAGTTGATTTTCGGAACCAGCTGAAAACCACCTAAGAGAAAATAACGCAAAGTAGTATAAAAAAACATTGTGGGAGAAAAGGCAGCAAAAACATCGCAGTTATTAAAAAAAATATCGCTGTATGAAACATCTTGATATAAAATAAAGCAGTGCAAAAATTTCGTAGTTTTAAAACATCGTCCGACAAAATATCGTCGAAAAAAATAAAGCCCCTAGAAATCATGGCATGATGATAACAAAACACAAAAGCATTTTCTGGCTGAAACATTTGAAGTGAATTTTCGCGTAATGATTTAGAAACACCAAGAAAAAACGAATAATACTTTTATCTCTATTTCATATTTTTGTATTAGCTAAAATGGGTACTAAAAAAGCAAGAAAAACTCAAGCATTCAAAATCTAAAAATTAGTAACAATTAATGCTACGTTAATAGAATTTTAAACTTGTTTATCTTTCTATTTCTTATCTTTTTTATACTATAGCAACAAGCAGTAGTCATCAGTTCTCCTGTAAATAAACAGTTGAAACTGTCGGAAACATTTCAAAAACTAAATCTCTGTGTAAATGATGTTGAAAGTGAAATCGATATTTGAAGCTTAGGATCGTTAATTCAAGAAGCTATAAAAATTTATTCTGTGTTGTAATGTTGCAGAAGTTTCTAGAGACGTCAAATTAAAAATTTTATAGAAGTCGAAAAAATGAAATCTAAATTTGATAAACTACACAAAAACATTTCAGTGAGAAGGCACTTCGAAGCATGAACAATGCTCGATAGGTTATCCAAGTTATAAACCGAAAACTCAGCTTTGTCAATAACTGGATTACATATATATTGTGATAAAGAAGATCATACGAAATATACGCATAGAACACACAGAATATACATAGAATTGAACACTTATGAAAAGCCAGATTTTTTTAAACCTACTGGTAGGTATTTTCAACTAAAAACAAAAAATTTTCATGCAGCAGTTGCTGCGGGAAATATCATGAAAGTGCTTGTATAGTTAATTCCCCATCAACTATTCTCAGTGTGAAAAATAAGGAAATTGAAACATCGTTGGAAATTGCTCAAAATTTTTCTTCTAAAACAGATTCAAACGGTACATACGTGGCTGAAAGTAAATATAATAATTGTATTGAAAATTTATCAAGAAAATAACAATTGCTAATGAAAGGAGAAATTATTTTAAATTTGTATTAGACGGTGATGGGGGCAAACACAGTTAAATATTTTTTAATTTAAATTTTAAAAGTGAAAATTTTGATGAAAAGAATAGGAAACACTGGAATCGAAATAAAACTGAATTTACTGAAGTGTTGTCAAACGAATACTGGTAGTTCGACCTGGGTTCGAATCCAGACGAACCAATTGGCTGCATAGTGGTTTTACTCACATTTAACATGCATACGAGCCAGTTTCCAGCAGAATGTCCTCCACGAACGTATCCCTTTCTTTAGGCAGATAACCCGAGTATGTCTTGCCATATTCAAATAATTTAACCTACTATAAAATGTTAAAGATCCTGAAAAGTGCGTAACACTTAAAGTCATAATAAAATCAGATTAAAGATACCCCGCGGGAAAATATAGATTCCGAAGTCCAAACACTCGGCATTATTTTAGCAGACCGCAGTGGCGCCGATGAAAAGAGTTATAGGATTTCGGTTTTAATTGGTGAGGTGGTGTAATGTATGGGTTATAGCAGCGATGGCACGTATGTCACACTGTAGCACAGCAGAGTTTTAAAAGTGGTAAATTCTGAAAATTGAGATAGAATGCAAAGTATTTACATATTATCCCATCGACAGAAAAAAATGTCTACAAACAGCGTAATTTAGCGCCAGTTGTAGACAACTATAACGTAATAACATACTCATAACATCTGCATTTTCTTTTGATGTAACTCCAACTGATTCTTGATACGCCTCCTTTTGCTTTTATGACCAAGGATGTAAATTAAGCGTCTCTTCTGTAATTTGGTTTTTGGATTTTGAAAAAAATGATTAAAATTTGGAACCTGCCGTCTACAGAACAGAAAATAGTGGATTTGTTTCAGAGTTGTGGGATAGAATCCCACAATAAAATAACATAAAAAATATGCTTTAATGGGCACCATATGACACTTTATTTGAAAACGGATAAGCAATGGCGATGCAACATCCGTAATTGCACTCCGATTTATTTACAACTGGTCGAGAGAATGAACATTTGCTAAATAGAGGAAAAGCAAAGCTGAATGTGGCCGACGAAACTGTAACTGATTGGCACAGTTACCTGAGTATTAAGCGTGTACTCATAGGCTTCTGAACAGGCTTTCCGGTAATATTGGACAGCCTAAACAAAACAGTAGAAATCAACGAAAGTCTTTTTACGAAGCTAGTCAAACACTGACTGTTTATTAAATATAGAGGAGTCAGTCTTTTGTATTCCGCAGGTAAACTATCCGATTGAGAAACTACTGTAATACAAATAGCAAATTTTAGATACGTTGCTATTTTCCTTTAGTAAAAAAACTATATGAATGTACAGAATTACGGTGAGAACAACCGAGTGTATAGAGCTATAGAAAGGAATGTAGGAAACTGCAGTGGTTACTTCTTTTTAGCAAAAAAAAAGGAGAAAAGTTAATTTTCCTTCAATGAAGTACTTAAGTGCAGTTTTAAAAAAAACCTTTTGACATCCTTGATCTTTGTTTGCCGAGAATTAATGTGTAGATTCATTAGGTTTATTGATGCAGGAGATACGAAAAATTTCCATTGCCCTCTTCGGGACTTTAACTTCGGACCTTCTGATGTTATACCGGATGTGCTTTCCAGTTACATCACGAGGCACGTAGTAAGGAGGGGAAAAAACCGTTACAGATGAATTCGCTGACACTGCTGATCGAGATAAGAATAAATTTCGTTTTTGATCAACTCATCTGTTCATGACTTTCTTCCGTGCTGTAATGCTAGAGTAAATTAAATTTGATACCATTTGGAACATTTCAACTGAATGATTGCTCAAGAAAAAATAAACCCTCTCGCACAAAATTTCAAGAATTTATAATTAAACTGAAGGTTAGAAAACTCTGATTACGAAATATGTTGTTATTTTTAGTCCATTATTCTTGAAAGAGCTCCAGATAAAATTGTATAAACTGTATTATGAAATTTTCTGTAACAATATTAATTTTTACTTTAATGTTCTAGGCTGATCATAAAGATTCTCAGTGGGAAATCATTTTAAGACTATTAAAAATATGGTTCTTTAAAGAGTGTGTGTCAAATATGAAATAATTTTATCACAGAAAAATTTCTTCTGTACACAGAAAATTCTGCAATAATTTGAAAGTAATCAAAAATTTTTAAAATCCGCACTTTAGAAAATCTGATATTACCAATAAGTATGTTTGAAAGTTTTAAAAAAATATATTTACTCGTGTTTTATCTCATTTTGTGCATCAACGTAAAACCAGCTTAGCATGTATTGCAATATTAAGACGTAAAGCAGGTAAGTTTTGCATTTACTATAAGTATTAGAAAAAAAGCTGAGTGAAGTAAGTATTGTACTTTATTCTGGTTTCTTATAATATACAAAGGAAATATTTTAGATTTTAAATGCAAACAACTTTTAAAAAATAAAGACTTAAAAATATTTAAGAAACTTTTTCTTTACCTTTTAATAAATTGTCTCAGAAAATAATATCCGTTTTCTTTCATTTTATTACTTATTTTGATTTTAAATACTTTCAAATAAACAGATCGAATTTATTAATTTTAGGATACCGCTATAGAATCCTCTGAATCGTTGAATTTCTTGAAAGAGTTGAGAAAATTTCCGGAAAAACCCTACTACCTATCCAAAACTTCCTCGGCGAGAGTGCATAAACAAACAAGAAATACAATAGCTCTCAAATATGTTAAGAAAATTCGAATTCTGTTATAAAAAGAGACTAATTGGGTAAATTTGGGTATTTTTCAACTCTTTTTAAATATATCGCTATTTATAATTTAAATATTTTTATTTTAAATATATCTACAAAACAATGTATAACTTTTCTCGAAATGATAATTAAGCAAATTTTGAAAAAGAATAAAATTATTTAGCAACGCAAAAAGCAATGCACAAATAGTTTAGTACCCTAAGAACTCTATTAAAGATACAGAAAATATTTAATTTCCAAAAGGTTTAGTAGACATTAGTGACCTATTCTTTTGCTTTCATCCGTTCTTTCAATCAGTTTGACACTGAGTGAACTCAAAAATTCTTCAGTACTAACCATTTTTTGTGAGTGGTACTACCATTTAAGTGAACTAACCATTTTTTACCTTCTGCATGATTATTATTTCATACTCTTCGCCACGGCTGTTTCACTTGGTTTGTTGTCTTTTTAGTTGGTGGAAGATAGTGTACACAAGCTAACTAACTTAAGATCTCTCCTCGGAAAATGTAAAAATCTTTCTCATTGTAATAAAATTATATTATATGAAACAGTAATTCATCCAGTCTTACCCTCCTCCATATGAGGACATGTTGCAAAAGCAAATCTCTATAAAATTCAAATTCTGAAAAATAAATGATCCTTTTTATAAGGAATAGCCCATTATATATCGACTTAAAAATCGGTTCAAAAATTACATTTTGTAAATTGTTCATAATTTTTACTGCAATTTATCATCAAAGCACTATAATTTATATTCAAAATCACGCATCATGATCCTAAGTCAAACACACTTTTCCAGCTAAAACTCTTCTTTGCACAGTTAGTATCATATTGAGGTGGCATTTTGTCGTCTTTCACTCGATGAAAGGTTTAAATGTTTTTGAAGAGTCTCCTTTATGCTTATTATTACACCTGCCCCTCGCTACCTGCAACGGAGTAAAAACGAATACTTTCCGGAATTTCAAAATACCATTTGTTATTCTATACAACTACATTTTCGTATATCAAATTATTTTCCTCTTATAGTAGTCCTTTACATAATAATATTTAATTGTTCATCCTTTTTTTTTATTTTTCAGGTGAATGGTATACGGGTGGATAAACATTCAGTTCTCAAGGTGTTCCTACAAGCGGGTAATTCCGTACATCTTTCACTGAGAAGAAGATTGCACACCGCACCAAATGAATGATTACATCTTCTTCGTGATCTAATAACAGTGTATATTTATATTACATTTTAACTGTAATCAGTAAAACGTGTTACCAAATTTAAATTTCTAAAACTAATTTTTCTGTCTTATTTTAAATGGCTTGTCATTTTAAAATTCAAAAAGACATAAAATTTATTCTTGCAAACTTCATTCAAGTTATTCTTTACCTACTTTGATACTTAAGTAGAGTCACTAAATGTATTTATTGCATGAGGCAAATTCTGCGATGTTTCATTGTTGATCATTAATGCTCGTCTCAATTACTACCGGTAAAATCAAATTTGTTTTGAACTGGGTGATTATGCTCCGTATTTCTTCCTTTAGAATTCTAAAGTCCTCCTTATATTTTTTATCTAATGGCTGCATTCTACTTCGTTTTCGCTATACAGTTTTATACCGCATTCTTTCTTAATTTGTACATGTGTTAAGAGAGAAATGAGCTTTCATAAATCCCATATTTGGCATTCTTTTCGTAGTAGAAAATGGTGCCGAACTATAAAGAAAGACAACGATTACTTCTATAAAATAAAACTTTATATGTTACGTTACGTAACTTTCTTTCAAATTGACTTCATATAATTGCATTTATTCATTCCAGTTTGTATAAATGTCGAAATGCAAACATTTGTACTTAGCGTAATTATATGTTATGTGGTCTTTAAAACTGATCTTTTCCTGCTAGCATAAATCAGTTGAAATCATGTAATTCGACAAACTTTTTTATGAACGAGTTCACATAATATGAACAACATTTTCTTGTGAAAGGTTTTTAACTGTGTAAGAAATAACTTATTTTGCTGATTCAAGAAGTATTTAGTCATGCATATGTTTTAACAACTTGTATTTACACTCTGTGTCGAAAAATAAAAGTTTTTGAATGGTTTCTAGCTGAGAAAGGAACCAAAAGTGTTCTCGAATTTGTGAAATGTCTGCCTGCGTTTTCGTATTTCTAGTATTTACATATTTTATGCTGAATTTTTGAATGAACACACGTTCTTTTTCTCCCTCAGTTATTCTTATACCACAGATTCTAAAAATTTATGATAAAACGTTCAGACATTTGCAAATTATTTTTCATGCAAAAATTCAATTTGACATTTAATTTTATTATGAAAGATATAATAAAATTCTTTCAAAGTTTGAATAAAATAAGCATTAATTTGTAACTCATAATTAATTAAATAAAAACCAAAAATATAATTTGTCATTTAGTTTTATGAGAGCAAGTGATTAAATTATTCTTTTTTCATAATTCATCTGCAATTTTGTATCACAAATAATAGAAGCATGGAGCTTCCTTGATAAATGTTATAAACTTAATGGTTAATATTTTTGGCAAAGCAGTTCGATTGTTAGGTTTAGTTATTTAGGTCCCCACTCTTTTAATATTTGTGATATAAAACTGTAAATGGATTATTCAAACATGATTATTTAATCTCTTGCTTTCTATTAAACTACATGACAAATTGCTTTTCGTGTATTATTTCATTATTTTTAGTTCTGTATGAAAGCTTATTTTATAATTTTTTATTTTCACCTTTTTAGTCTAAATGAATTATAAATCAAATTGCAAATTTGAAAAATCTTTTTTTTTCAACAATGAATAATCGCTTTTATGTTTCCAATAACTGTTTACGTCGACTGACAGAAAACACCGCGTGATTT
Organism: Stegodyphus mimosarum; assembly: GCA_000611955.2. Taxonomy (NCBI): domain Eukaryota; kingdom Metazoa; phylum Arthropoda; class Arachnida; order Araneae; family Eresidae; genus Stegodyphus; species Stegodyphus mimosarum. The sequence continues at coordinate 401,794 of KK114070.1, forward strand.
TGGCAAAAAGAATAAAATAAAACAAAATACAAAATTACATTAAAATATTTTATAAACTTCATTTAAAAGATTTTTTTCATCTCTATCCAATGGCACAAATAGTAAAATTTCTGAGATTTTTTAGTTTGTTATTATATGAAGATATATAAGAAAAATCTTTTCATTATAACAAAATATATATAAATTTTAAAAAAATTTATCCACCACATTATATTATCATCCATAACTCTAGGTGTATATGCTATATTTTTCTCTAATTCGAGATCAGTTTTGAAAAAATTATTGTTGTGTTTCACATTCTCTATATAAACAATTTTCGCTCCCTTACAGAAGCGTTTTTTCAGAATCTTTGTTAATTTCAAATGAAATGGAAAAAATTAGAAATGACGTGGTAGATTTTATTACGTAGCAATACCATCATAATCTTGAAAGCAGACTTTCCAGCAATGCTGAAGGAAGGAGCGATTCTGTAGCATATTTAAGAAAACCTAGAAAATCGTGCAATTAATATTTTTTTATAATTCTTCTTTTAAAAGAGAGCAACGAGTTTGTTTTATAATCTGCGAAAAGCTAAAAAAATTCTCAAAATTTCTACATGTTGAAATTTTAAAATCATAAAACATGAAATAGTTGCAAAAATCGAGCGATTGTCGAAAATACGCCAAAACTTCAGAAACTTTAAAAATTTAATACAAATTACATTATAAATATTTTTTCCGCTCTATCTGATGGTGCAGGCAGTAAATTTTTGAGATTGTTAGTCTGTTCGTTAAACGAAGATATGAGCGAAAAATCGTTTAAACATTAAGTTTAAAAAAATCGAACTTTAAAAGCATCGCTTCAACACATTCCATTGTCATGCTTAAATAGTGTGTGCAGAAGAAACTGAACTCTATATATGAACAGAAAAATAGATTAAAACTTAATAACGAACTTCCTGCCTTAGCGATAAATACCATGCGTGAACTGAATGAAAGTTTATAAATACTATGCTTTTAAGTGGTAAAATGTTCAGCAAAAGTGCGCCCTATAAAAAGACCTCCTTAAACTGCTTTAGGAAACGTTGCTCTTTGCTATTACTTTCTCACCTGCAATGATTAGTTGCAAAGGTCACCGCATGACATCTACATTTCAGAAAATATTCCACAAATTCAATTTAAAAAAAATTTAAGAAAATTAAAAGGGATATCAGCAGGCTTCTGTGCTCAGATCTAGTAAATAAAAGGTCTAAAGAGCAAGTAAACAACAGAATGACTGACGAGGTGAAAAGCTACTGAATTCTGGTACTGATGGAAGTAATTTCGAAAACAGACCGTGTAGAAATTGACATCTCTTTCAGCTTTCAATTATTAGGTTAATATAGCCTATTTCTTCACGATGACTGCATGTTTTTAAGCTGATCTTCCGTACAAATATTAAATACTATACGAAATGTTCAGCTGTGGTAAGACAACTTCCCTGCAAAGCGGGGTTTAGGTTTGCCAAAAAATGACAAGAGAAGGCATGGTTTCCACATTTGGCACGAAATCGTCCTATTGGCGACATTTGGCGATAAAACTTGCGATATGCCATAAACGGAGCGAGAATATTCTGGAACGAATTCTTACTAGTTTGCCCCAAAACGTTCTCGAAGGCAGGTCAAAAGCTATGTAAAGCGTGCCTGTACGCGGAGTAGAGTGTATCGTGAGTTTTATCGTGAAGAATGTGTGAGCTCCAAAAGCGATCGACCGAGTCGGGAACTGTCTTCACCGTTATAGCCTGACAGCTGGAATGCTGTGTAGCTCATTTGTTCAGTATTTGTCTTAGTTTTTCGACGACCGTAGAGCGTCTTTGGAACTGTTTTCTATAATACTAACGAATAAATTGTGTTTTAATTCTTCATCAACTGTTTTCGTTAATCACTCCAAATCCACGTAGCTGTAGAACGTAACACCTAGTGTCAGAAGTGGGATTTGCGAGTGAATGCCCACCCGCTTACAGGAGAAAATCATGGCGAAGGAAATGAAGACTTTGACGGACTTCTTAGCAGCTGTGAAAGCCGGACAAGAGATGAAAGGATAAAGGCTGAGATGAAAGCCTGTTATGAAGAGATGACGGTTTGACAAGAAAAGTCATGAGAGAAATAAAATCTGGCCAGGAAAAGCTACGAGAGCAACTCCAACAGATGAAAGTGGAGCTAAAAGAAGAAACTGGATCCAAAATAGAAGATGTCAAAATGACAGTAGTGGCATCTGTACAATCAAAGGATGAAGAAATGAAGGAAGTAGCTGAGGAAGTGTTTCAGAAAGATGAAGAAATGAAGGATGAAACATCTAACGAGATTAAAGAAAAAAACGAAGATATGAAGAAATGAAGGATGGGAAAGAAGCCTTCGATTCTCAAGCGCCTAAAGTGGAAATGGAAGTGATAATACGGTTTGTAAGGGTGAAATAAAAGAAGTGGCTAGAAAAGCATCTGAAAAAGATGAAGAAATAATTCTTGGGCATAAAGTTCCTGCTTCTCTAGTGCCTGAAACAGAGATGGAAGAAAATGAAAATGCGATTGTTAAGTTGGTAGAAACTGATAGTGAAGTTACGAAGTTGCAGTTAGCAAGTATTGAACCATCTGAAAATGCGTATGATGCAGAGATGGGAGACACTGACGTATAGCTTAAGCAAAATGTTCGAGTATTGCAAGAAAACACATCCACTTCACAAACTAGGTGTGGGTCTCATAGTGCAGTTTATACAGACACGGACTTGATTCTAAATCAGGATACTTGTGCTTGTAAAGAATCGGATTCTATTCATAATTCTAATGCAGAATTTGGAACTGGTTAATAGGAAATAGAGGAAAATAAGGGGCATATACCAACAGCTAAAAATACCGAGGTAAACTGTATACATGATGCAAAGGAACTTCAGAGTGGTGAGGAAACTGTTTCAGATCTTCCTCTGGATGAAAAATCTGAAAGGACTGAATCTTCAGATTGTGATATACAAAACAGAAATACATCTGTTGTAGTGAAAAAGTAATCAAGCCGTGTATATCTGAAATTCATTCTGAATTTTATATAATTTTAAATTTTCATGCGGTTAATTTGTGTATCTAACTTGTAAATAGTGTAAATATTTGTTTATTTATCTTATTTGTTTGTTTTGTCACTTTTTGTTTGTATCGAGTTTGGCTTCAGACCAAGGATTGTACTGACCGGGACGTGCAGTACTTGGGAGAGGGCAATGTTACGAAATGTCTAGCTACGGTAAGATAGCTTCTCTGCAAAGTGGGTTTTAAGCTTACCAGAAAATGGCAAGGAAAGGCAGGGTTGCCAGATTTGGTAAATCTTTGAAATATCTGCCTTTTTATTTACAAAAATTACTTCCTTATTTGTGCACATATTTTACATTGTTACCATAAGTCTGACTTTTCTAAATTATGTACTGAAAAAACGAGGGGGGAAAAATAGAGGAGTAAATATGATATTTTCTATGAATTTCAGATCTAAGCGGATAGCTTTAATTTAATTTAATTGTAGAAATTCATATTTTTTAATTTGTGCTGTAAGGAGTCCATCTGTCTTATTCACTTGATCTTTGGTAATCGTTAATACATTTGAGAGGGGAAAAAATATATGCAGTTTCAATAAACAGAGAATATGAAAAAATGTTTTTAAAAATGTGAAAATGTTTCTCAGATTTAATTTCAAAATATAGATTTACCGAAGACACCAGCATTCATTCAAAACTTATGTTGGAAATACACAGCATTGGATTTAAGAAGTAGAATAGAATTATAAAGATTAAAAGATGCAGCAAAATCTCAATGCGAAAAACTGAGCGTTATAAATAAAGAATTTAAAAACACATTATTAGTTACTTAAAACCGACCATAATCCATTCATTAGCATTCCAGTTATCAAGAATTTCAGTAATCACGAATATATTCTCGAACTGCTTGTTTTGTTTCCAGTGACCTATTTAAAAAGTCTAGAAAATTTTTCATCTTTTAAGAATATTGATAAGGTTAATTATTCAAAGCAAAGCACGGAGGGTTTCTGTCTAAGGGTAGGGATATCTTGATGGATGACTGTCTAAACGAAACTGGCTTGTATTCATTTCATGTTTAACAGTGAGAAAACTTCCATACTGCCAACCCATTCGCTAAGATTTGAGCGAAAGTCAAATTACCAGTGTTAAGCGATCTTATCCACTCTGCTGCCTTTTGAGCCCATACCTGAAAAGAATACGATAGCGAAATGAATGCCAATAATTAATGAGCGACAAGAAGTCATTATCAAAGTTAACGTTCTCTTCGTTAAAGGTTTCTAAGGATTAGTTTGTATCATTATAAAAGTTCATTCCACTTTTCACTTAAGAATAATGTTCTTGAACAATACACGATGTAAATAATCATATGGAAGACAATCAATGGAAATTCAAGTTTATCATACACCAGTTTTTTTAATTTGATATTTTTGCAAAAATATCTCTCATAAAAAAACATTTTTGATTAGTTTTTAAATCGTGTATTCGCATAAACAAATCAATATGAGAGCAAGTTTACGAACAGTATCGTAGCGAGGAACACGAGACTGCGTCTGTCTTTGGCATGGGCCTTAAAGTGACAGCACGGCTTTGCTCAGTTCAGTCCCAATTTTGAAGAAGAATCTCTGGGAGGATGAGTCCACGGGAATACCACCTCTTACTCCACCGTCAAAACATTCGAGAGGATTTTCAGCTCGAAGTGTAGTTTCGGTGCTCCCTCCACGTGTCCGAAAACAGAAGGGAGTCACTGTATGTGATAGTTAGGTACTATGAACAGCTATAAAAAAAGCTGTCTGATTTTACATTAAAAATAAGAAGGCGACTGTACTGAATTGAAATCCGTCTATTTATATTAGATGCGTACATCCACCGTTTTAACAGAAATTGGTGTTTCAATTAGCAATTTAGAAGCGTAGGACAATAACGAAAGTAACTTTATTCTTAAATTATCCAAAACATATAAAGATAACAAAGTTCATGCTACGGTACCAGGGGTTATGTACTTTCATTTATAATTTTTACCCTTTTATCATTTTCCTTAAAACAGAAAAAATGTCGACATCTTTAAATCACGACTAAACGAATATGGAGGTGATTTTCTGCACGATTACATCTGACTCTAGCGGCAATGAAAGTCGTTAGAAAATTCCCTTTTGCTCTTCAAAGAACATTTGACACGCAACGGCGGTGAAGTTCCACGATTAACATAAAAACTTTGTTTGCATTTAAGATGTCCTTTAGGATAATTTGTTAGTGCACTTTTTATGCAGGAAAAAGATGCTAAAATTTCTGAATTCGATTGTAAGGAAAATTTTTGGACACGATGTTGTCATGCAAGTCTTTCGTTGCATTAAAAATAGTCACTGCCATCTTCGGTGACTTTGACAGGAATCAAAAAGAAACTAGTTTTGCAGAAAGTTTTGGGTTGACCCACAAATTCAGAAAACGGAAGTTACTTTTTTTCCAGTTCAACGCACGACCATGTTAGTCGCACGATGGCGCTACGGTCGCTGCGAAAGAAAAGCACGAGCTTATGACGGTAGAGTGCAGTGTTTTTGCGACACAATCGCAATTTGCGAAGTAAATTGAGCGAACTTTGATAGTGTTGGATTAATATTTGCGAGAAGCGTGATTTTTGAATTTCGATTTGTAAGTTTTTATTTTTATCAGCTTGTGTGTGAATGTGTTCTCTTTTTCCCCGAAGAGTCTTCTTTTAATTGCTAATAAATTTTTATCACTAAAACTTTCATGAGATTATAATTTTATATATCAGAAACTTAAAATTTTTCCAATTGTATAAATTTAATTTCATAACTTATAAATGTATTTTATTAAACGTAATTTTGATGTTGAATAATTATTGATACTTGGAAACGATTTAAAAATTTTTTTTAAGTTCAGAAATTCCTATAATGTAACTTTTTAAGACACTGAAACTATTCTTTTGAATATTTTTCTTTTCTTTTTTTTTTTTTTAATTTTCTCCTTTTATAAATTTAATCACAAAATTTCGTCGAATTGTACAAATCTGCGCTAAAATTATATTTATTTTTAATCACTTCCATTTTCTGTCAAGTTCTGCTTTGTGCATTATTTCTGAAAAAAAGTGAGGATTTCATTTTAAAATATAGAATTAATTTCTGTTACTTACTTTTTAATAGAAATTAATCTTGGTATTTAAGTTTCACAATAATTTATTTTAGTGGAATCGCTCTATTCTGTATTTTGTCTTAGAGTAAACATTATCTCTATGTGTTGCTATTCAGTAGTGATCTGTTATGTATTAAAATGATGTGTTATGTGTTAATATTATTAGTTAGTTTTTAAGTAGTAGTTACTTTCTCTTAGTAAATGTCATATGCAAGTAATTAGACGCAAGATCCTAGCCAAGTTATTTAGCATATTACGTTAGTAGGGAGTTAAAATATATATGTATGAAATTATAGGAAAATTTGCATTAAGAAAGTATTTGTCTGACTTATTTCAAGAAATATTTTTTTAACAAAAATAGTGAATAATATGGTTTTTATGCAATTTTTAATAAATATTCCAGTTTCTCCATTTTTAATTTTAACTTTCTTATTATTCTGCTGTAGAATATGTAACTTCATATAACTTTTTAAAATTTTTATTCATATTTTGACAAACGGAGAAAGACCACATGATGTAAACAAGCAAGAAATCACTCGCCGTTAAGGATATGTGAAATGAGACTTTGTGTGTTGATAGAGTGAAATTTTTAATTAATGATTTCTGTATTATAGCTTTAAAAATGAAATATCAATCTTAGTGTTGCAACATGTCTGGCAAAATATTTTTGAAAGAATATTTTAAGAAGTTTCTCACTTTAACGTTTTTTTAATTCTTGCTAACGCTTTTCTTCAAATTAGTGTAAATAATGTGAAAAAGAATTGATGAGTCTTCCGTAATTTTCTACTACACTGTTGCAAATATAACAAAATTTTCTACTTTTAAGAGTTGTAGAATTTGATACAATTCATGGGCATGTAATACTTTCAACTATCGGCGTTTTTACAAGATTACAAAACTACAATGATAAATGTTTAAATAAAACTTAAATCTGTTGTCATTAAAATATTCAAGCATAAACTTGCGTCACTGGAATATAGATAATGAGAAAGTGTTTAGATTTCTGAATTCGAATTTCTTTCTTTTTCTTAACCCTTCAAATAAAACGCAAGAATATTGAAAACATTATTTATAAATACTACAAGAATGTCATTTTACAAAAGAATCGCGAAAATGAAGCACTATCAAAAAAGGAATTTTTAAATAGTAATCTGAATTTGCAGATTCTTATTAGAAATGTAAAATTGAGTTCTTTCTTCGAAATTTAAAAACTAAAATAATCTATAATCACTTTCATTTGTAATTATTGTACCTTACGTGCGTAAAAATTTTAATTAAATTAAAAAGTTTGAGGATATAACAACACTAAATTTCTTTTGCATTTTTCAATAAAGCCCCTTAAAAATTGATCGTGAAATCTGCATTGAGACTTGGGGGAAAAGTATAAAATTATCCTTCATTTTAAGCACACGTGAGAATTATTTGAAGATAACGGCTCTTAATTCATTAACAAACTTCTATTAGTTGGTATTGATTAACTTGTGGAGACGATCAAGATTTTTTGAAGATAGAAGTATGAAAAATTAGCTGCACATTTGCAGGAATTCGAACTAGAGGTTTCATGTTTGTGATCTACATATGCTAAGTATTTAGAAGAATGCATGGAGGATTGCAATAATTTCTTACAAACCACTTTATATAAAACCTAAGATATGTATTCATTTAACATTGATACATTTTTTGTTTTAAGTTTCACTTCAGTTGTAGGCCACTCTTTATTGTTCACAGGTCTAATGTAACTGTCAAGTCACTTAGATAATTAAAATATTTCATATTATTAATTCCGTACTTTTAAGATTATCCATATGATGGAGTTAACTGTTTTGTAATAGAGGTAACATTTCTTTATAAACTACAAAGCAACTGTTTGAAAATAAACTGTATAGAAGCATTCATTTTAAGACAGTTAATTATAGCGACCATTATAAAGATATGTGTAAAGTGCCCCTAGCTTAGAAAAGTATATTAGAGCCTTTCCGTTTATAGCAAATAATCGTTGTGATAGTCTTTTTGCTTAAGAAGTGGGAAATTGTTATAATGAGTATTGAATGTATTGTAGTTAATCAAAGGTGCAGCAGGAAGAGTTCAATTTTTTTTCTTATTCTTCTACCACGGGAAAGCAACATTAGTTGATACTTGACATACACTTTTCAACAGAACTGTCCTTAGTCTGAATATCAGGAGACTTTTACTAGTGAGATGCTCTTTTACTAGTTTAGGTAGTGAGACTGTAATGCTTTATTATTTCCTAACATTTAAATATTTTTGCTCTTATTTCTTCCTTTATTTTCTGTTTCTTGAAACCCTGTAAAACAGAAGGACAGAAGAAAACCTTTGGCTTCAGAAAAACATTTAAGAAATTAAAGCATTACTCTCATATGCTTTTTGAATCTTGGAATTTGGATTGATCGACTAGCGATTCTCACGCCCTCCAAATCCCTTTTAGATATGTGTGTGTGCTGCGGAAGGAGTGTAAGAACTTAAGACATTATTTCCCATATGGTCTGGTGCAATGGTCATTATTTCTAACCTCTTATTCTAAGGTGCACATTCGATTTTGCGGAAGACATATTAAATTTTCAAGATCCCTTGTTCCCAGATTCCCCTGATCTTATCAATTATATTTAACTACCTTATTTAGTAAGTAAACTAAATGACACTGAAGTGTGAAGTAAAATGCACATGTGTTTTGTGCATAAGGTTTCGATTACCACGCGTTTTATTCGATTATACCGTTAGAAAAACAACAAATAAACAAAGCAAAAAGGGAAAATAAGTAAATGGGGGGAAAACTATTTTAACATATTAATTGTTTTTTATTCATCTGAAGGTAGAAGAGTTTGTGTTACACGATCATACATATTGTTTATATTACACTATTGACTTCAAATTGATTCTAAAATGATGCAGTTTCCAATTTAGCCAAAAAGCGTCTTATACTAAAAATGGAATAATAGGTAGGTATTTATTATTCCTCCTGATCTCAAATTATAAGAGTTGCCAGATAATCCTATTCATCATATTATTACTCATATTTAATCCAGTAATTAACACAGTGTAATTTAATAGACGTTTTCTTGTATTTACTATTTTAAAGCGCAGTTGTTTTAGTGATTCAGGAAGTCTAATGTATCTGTTGTAAAGTAGGACTAAATCGTAGCTGTAAGGAAGATGGTCAAATTCGTTAAACGTACATTCCTCTTTTTGAATCACTGAAGGGAGTCGGATTTCTCATCTTACAGAGGCTTTATTCAAGTTAAGATGATCATCTAAAATACTCAAAATAGTTACTTTACGTTAGACAGATCCATCTTGCTGCTCTTTTCTTGACTTTTAATTTTCTGTCTCTCGGTATTTCCCTTACGGACACGTTTGACGGCGATATCTCTAGTGATCAACCTTCATGAAAATCATCTTCTATGTATTTTTGGCACATCTGAAACCCATTCTTTCACCATAGAATGGGAAAGAAATGAATCAGCATATACATGATAAAAGCTCTTTTTTTATTTCTTTGGGATTAAAACCTTCTTCAATCAAACATTTAATCACCGAACAATGCTCAATTTTAAATATCTGAGAGCAATCTAGCACATTATTTCATTCAGAACATTCACTCTGCAATCAACTAAATTCAACGAAACGAACGTATGCGATTTCACTAACAAAACGTTTAAATTTATTCATGTATTATTTCGGATTCATTCATATTTCTTTCAGAGCCACTACATGGCTGCAAGAGAAATTAACTATTGACGCTTTGTTTTATATGTGAGGTCAAAAATTTTGCATCTGCCTGCTTAAAGGATAAAAAATCTAGATAAGTATTTTGCTGCACCAATGCTTCAAGAAACAAAAAGAGCGCAAGCGTAAAAATGAGAAAATTTTTTCCTTAGCATTAAGACAGTAATCTTTGTATAAAATGAGATCTCTTTGAAAGTAATTAAATTCATCTTTCCTTTCTTGTTATTAAGATAAATGGGAAATTTGTTTTCTTTGTCTAGGGAGGGATAAAAACAGTGATAAACAATCCGCGAGACACAGACATCAGTTTTTTTTTTCCTCTGTGTAGGTTGTGAAAGTGAAAATCAGATTCCATTTCACATTAATATTTTTACAAGAATTTCATTCTCACTTTAATCAAAACCCGAAACAGTAGATAAGTAAATATACTATGACTAAGGGAGTTTGAAATCAAATTATTTCCGATATTTTCAAATCACTATTTGTTCTTTGTAAGTAATTACATATTTTGTAACGGAAACATATACCCCCAATATGCTGCATGGAAAACGAGAACTATATATGTTAAGGAGACATTCACTGCTGATAACATATCTACAATAATTATGATACGCTATAAATTCTGCTATTTTCTGCTTTTCAAAAATCGATACATTTGTGCACATAAAATTCTAATTTAAAAATTGATAAGCTTCCATTCTGCTAACTAAAAGAACTTCTTTGTAATAATTAAAACTATAATGTTTACCTCAACCGTAGATTTAAAAAAAAATATTTATATTTTAAAATTATTAGTTTGTTTGTCTTTCTCTGAGCCATCAGATCACTCATTCAAGGTTCTAACTTTTTTTCATTGGTAAATGCGAGAGTTTAACCTTACCTGGGACACATTTAACCTCTGTTGGGAAAAATCAACTCTGTGATCCGTGATATTTCACTATGAAAATCAGCTGTAAAGTTCATTTAACAAATATTTATAGTAACCGGAAAGAAATCACGGGAAAGTTTTGATAGCTTCTGTTCTTCGTAGAAGAAAATTTAATGGGAAAAGAGTCAATATTATCTTTTCAAGTAAACGAGAAATTTACATAAATTCTAAAATCTGAAGTGTAATTCTGTGGTATTTAAATACTGTAGATATTTTTACTTCCTTAAAATTAATTTAGAGATTACGCAAACCTCATATCTTACAATCTGCTAACTCTTAGTATATTTAGAAAAAGCTTATGTTTTAAAAGGACTTTCTAAGTAAAAATGTTTTTAATTTGCGCTATATTTGAAGTTATGCAAACTTCATACAACTAGTCCATTCAACCGCATGGAATAAAGCCCGAGTACCCTGCCAGGACTCTGTCGATTTAGCGTACCTAATAATTTTAATTAGAAGATTTAGATATAGTGAAGTCTAACTGACTGTAAAAAGCGTAGGCATTTACTAAAGAATATTATAATAACGGCGATTGAATTGCTATTCAGTTCTGTTTTTCTCTATGGAAAATCATTATTTAAAATGCAAATGAAATTATTGTTTATTGACGTATGCACTAGTTAAAACATTTTCTTTTAAATAAGCCTTATAGGAAGTAATTACTTTATTTAAATTAAAGTAAGCTAAAATGAAAGGTTAAAAACAAGAACACAAAAGAATAAAACATGAGAAATATTGGAAAAGAATAAATTGAAAACATGATTGGTGTTCAAAGAAAGAGGCATACAGCCTTTAGATATCAAGTTTCCTAGCTTCTATCTAATCTACATTACTCATTCTTAAATTGAGGATCACAATCCAGCAATAAATCCCCAGAAGTCCTGATTTTTGTTATGTAATTATATATGTTTTATGTTTGTTAACTGGTTTAGCAATGTTAATTAATTGTTACTAATTATACATATACATATTTTATTCTTTCATTATCGCAATATTTTTTCTAGGTCTTGTCTCTCTCTTTTTTTCTTCTCAGAACAACTACATCCTTATCGCGATGCTTGAAAGTTCGAGAACCAGTTATACAAACAATAATTGCTGCCAGTGCCCTATTGATAAAATAAAGACAGCCGTAAATTCCCAGTTATAATGGTTGTCAGTTTTGTAGATATGTAAGATATAAGTGGCATTTTATATTATAGTTTTTAAGAGAACAACACGAATTCGTATTACCGTAAGTCAACGTTTCCCAACCTTTTACCCTTTAAGGTTTTATAATTATAGAGTACCTCTGACCTACCTCTCAAGGATCTCTGATCACCCTCACACCCCTCCAGTATTCTTGCAGTATAAAGCTCTGTTACATTATTTGAATATAATAAAACTAGTAATGAAAAAGTTTGAAAAATATAATTAAATAAAAATTATTTCAATAAACCTAGCGATCATTTAAAATATTTTTAGACCAAAATTTAACATTTTATTTATAACTAAAATGCTATGCTTACTTGAGATTGTATTGTACTTTAGTGAAATACTAGACTTATAATAAGTGAATTAAGATAGAACTTCGCTCACATCAAAGACAAAAATTAAGATTGGATCTATAAGAAAAAGCTAACAACTCACATACACTTAAACACAAAATAAGTAATACAGCATCAAACTGTGCATCTAAAAACCGATAAAAAACGACAAACAACTACTTCAGTAAAGGTAGTCTTGAACTGCCAGTGAAGCCTCATTATTACGTGAGCCATGAGCCTCTTTCGCTGAGCTTACCCTTTAGAAGTCGAGATTAAATTTGGGTAGCAAAGTCTTAAATTAAGAGTAGCATCCAGTTTGTCACGGTAAATGATTTTAAAATATGTGGAACAGGAGAACGATCTTTTCTCAAATTCATTGTTTGTAAGTTGCAACAAGCATTTTAACACTTGTTCACTTATTTCTTCATGTTTCTAAGGCATTTGGTTTTTAAACGGCGCAACAGTAATGAAGATGTCATATATCTGTTTGATAAAACTTCCATATATACTAAACAAAGATATGCTGACTGTTACAAAATAAATACACTTAGAAGGAGTGCCAATAATTCTTTATAATTCTTACAATTAATTACAGTTCTTTCTCTAGTCTTGCCTACTACTTAAATCATCAGGAGACTTAAAAATATTGTAATATTAGTTATCAATCAATAGAAACTTATAATACTTACTAAACTTGTAAAGTCATTACGCTTGTTGAAGCAGAAAATGTGCAATACTCTCGCCGAAGCTCAAACTCTTGACTTCTCGATTGCTAGTCGGACGTGGCTTACAATTAACTAAGAAAGCACGTGGTAGAAAGAAAATACCCTATGTTCTTCCTTCACCTTAAACGGCGACTGGAAAGGCGGGACTCAACCGCCAGATCCTTTTGGTGATGAATTATTGTCCACCATATTTTACTTCGAGAGCCAATGTAGAGTCATTAGATTTGGTGAAGCAGGAAACATGAAAAATGTGCAAACGCCCTCACCGAAATTCGAGCTCCGGAACTTCTAGTTTCTAGCCGGACGTGCTTCAAATCGCACCGCACAGGCGCGCGTTAAGGGGGAAGAAAATACCTTACCAACCACGTCGAACAACCAAAAGATAAATAAATATTTCTGATTTTCCTTTACAAATCTTGGAATGATTGACAGGTTGCATTTTTTTATTGCTGGCGGACGCTGAGCAGAAAGTTTTCGTCTGGGTAAGCTTCTTTGAGTAACGTTAATAATAATAATACTAACAAAATCAAACTCTTTGCAAAACTTTCCAAAATTCGATTACTTTTTTTTCATTATTTATTATAATTTCGGTGTAACTTTTTAACCTCTTTAATCATAAACTTTTTCATGGTGAATAGTTTTTAAAACATTCAACAGAAACAATTTGTATAAGAAAAATATACGCGAAGAGTCAACATCAGGTAGATTATGGAGTGGTTTCTCCATTAACCTCTTGCATAATTGAGACTAAGACTTTCTATTAGGTATAGTTGAACGTAAAATCAAGGTCAAAGTATGTATTTGAAGGGAGTTGTGTTTACTCACTAGTTTTCACGCTAGTGAATTGTGTCTACCCGAATTCTCAAGTGCTTTCTTTGCTTGTTTGTGGTTACAAAAGTATTTCGATCAATCAACCAGTATAATCTATTCTTGCTAATACTAAACCAAAAGGTAAAGGAAATCATGTTGTAAAAGGTTTAGTATTAAATTATCGATATGTGCTTTCTAAAGAATCAAGTGTGAATTCGTTATTGTTGTTGTTCTCCCTAACAAATTTTCAAAAAAAATTGGGCTTAGGGAAAAAAATATAAAAGTTAAAAACGTTGCAGGTATATTTAGTTGAGAAGGTTATTTAGATCAGGTCACATTTACTGCAAAAATGTATCCTCAAAAGCCTTTGTTATTGCAATGCAGAATCTGCACATTTATACATTGCAACTTCATACTACGCTCCAGTCTATCTAATTATTAGAAAAGGACTCGTTGCTGTTGATCATTACGATCCTGTCAAAATGAATAGCATTTCATACGATATTGCAACCATCGTAAAGAAATGCTTATTCTGTTCCACGCTCAAGAAACTGCTCTTAGATATTGTATGAAAATTCAAAATATTGCCCACCAATACCAAATTAACTTGTAAGTTGATTAACCAGAAGAAAGAAGATTAAGGAAATCTTTTGCGAAAAACAAAAGATTCTACTTGACATCCTAGTCAACCCACCGTTCGAAGATAACAATTTACACTGGACAGAAAAAGAAGAACTATAAAATGTTACTTTATATTAATTTTATGAAGTGAAGTACATTGAAAGGTACTTGGATGTTAGCTCTAGCTCAATGTTATCGCGTATCCAATGGGTATTTTCGCTATACAGAAAATATGCAAATTTGAACTCATCTTTCGAGCGCGTGTGGAAAGGAAGTGCTTCAAATTCTAATATCAAGAATTGCACGAATATTTGGATAAAATTTCCGCGTATGAAGTGACAGAAAAATTGAGAAAGCATTTGATGGATAATGACAAATAGCGCGTGATTGAGAGAAGGGAAACAGAACACGCACTGACACATGCCTGTAAAAACCTTTAAACGTATCAAAAACGTCATATTAAGAATCTGGAAACCGTTTAAAGGTACTGGTGAAGAATGCAGACAACCAAGATACGGTCAAAAGCATGCACAACAGTTTCTCTGGACCTTTATTTGTCAACAATTGCTGAAAGAAATAGGCAACTGACGTCATCCCAGATTACCAATGAACTAGTTAAAGCTACAGGAATTCGACTATCTTGATATATCTGAGTACAGTCTGCACAAAAGAGAGTTGTATGCAAGAGAAAGCATGCTTTTTGTTCTACTAACTGGAGATTCGAAATGTGCTTGGTTGTGATGGCGCATAAATCATTGCGACTAGAGTATCACAGACTGGAACTGAGTTCTCTTTGCTAACGAGTCTCGTTTATGTTTGGAGAGTGATTTCAAACATGTTACAATCTGAAAGGAGCAAAGCACACGCAATAACCCTCTGTGAAATGTCTTTGAAATACATACATAAAGAGGTAGAGATAGAAGTGGAAGAGGCAACATCTATCTCCAATTGGGCACCAAGTTAACGACTCTGTCCACTAACCATCTTTTACACAGCACAACGGCTGTCGTGAGCATTCGTAATGGACTCTCAACCACGAGCATTGGTGCAATATTGCTTAGTACCCTGATCAAGTTAATTCGTTTTTACTTGTACAGTAATACATAAAATTCAGTCCGTCCTAAATCAATTCAGTCTTATGTATAGTCCTAAATGCTGCATTTTTGAATAAATAATACGATTTTTGCAATTAATAATAAAGAGCATAAATACAGTTCTAAAACTATATTTCATTTAAGAACTATTATAGCAACTCAACTTTGTCATTAATAGCAATTTAACGTTCTTCATGCTTGATATTTTCATTAGTTTTTACATTTCTGTCATTCTATCTGTTTATTTAAAAAATAAAATTTAAGCACTTAAATTCCTACAAATATGCACATTGTTTCAAAAGATATAATATATAATTATCATTTTTATTAAGAGTAAAATGTGTTCAGTCTCACCTCACTGTCATATTACTCAGGTAGCTTTAGTGATAGGAACCTGAAAAAGATTTATTTTCCTTACTTAGTTGTTAGATCATGGTGAAACAAACTAGAATTAACTGCCTAAAGACAAGACTGTCTTCATGGAGGACTTTTCTTAAGCAAAATAGTTGTAATTCATGTTTTAGGTGGAGAAAAAACGAAGTATCCATACAGCCAGCTGCCAGTCCGTTCGCGGGGATTTGAACTCGAGACGAACTACTAGTGTTTAGAGTCGTAATTCAGCTACTAGTTAACCAACACTGAAAAAAAGGACAAAAGTGCTTCCATTAACTTTCAATTTAAAGTTATTTGACTTGGAACTGAGAGATACTTTTGTCTGTAGGTTGTGCCAATAATTTTAAGGGGGTTCTGTCATGATGCGTAAATTATGAAGGAATCTTGTGATAAAACATCAGTAGAAAATTCTTATTTAGGCCCATAAGAAGATTCGGTTGCACAATAAATAAAATGCCTTTTTGTTCTTCCGAATTTACTGAATGCAAAAATGTCTCATTTTTCATCTGTGTATAACGCAAATATTTGCATATGGCGCTTTAATTCAAATAATTAATAGAAGATAATAAACAGCTGTTGGCCTGCCTTTTTTTCAGCAATTTTTACTTTAGCATTATAACTGAAATGAAAGACTAGTAAAATGAATCTGCTTCGTTGGCTATTATCAGTCGAACAATGCTGTTTAAATTAATTTTATGTTATTATTTTCTTTCGAGCTTTTAAGCTGAGTTTAATCAGTCAAATATTATTAATGTTGGCAATATCTTTTTGAGCCTACAAAACAAAATGTAGCACAGAAACCCTTTTTAATTACATAAGCTATTTCAATCTTAATTGCTTTGCTACTGGAGACAACAAATCGAAAAAAAACTGTTAGAATATATTTCTGTTCAAAAATAGCTTACCTGCACTGTCTTGAATTGGCAGGCTATAAAGCGATTAATTCGTTGGCCTTGAAATAAATATCTCTGTAGATCCCAAGAATCATAATTTGCAAGTGCTCAACAAACACCCAAATAAGAAGCTTAAAAAGCAATGATTCTATCTACTCAATGAACAGGTAGGAGAGTTCAAAAGTGAAGAAAAATCGTGAAACACTGGCGTCCAATTAATAAACAGAATAACGTCAATTGCTTTACTTCTAGGAGGATCTGAGATCTTTCTTGGTCCATACAGAATAAGCTTTCAAATTTCATCCACTTCATACCAGTGTTCAGCAATAAAAGATTGAAATAAAAAATTTTAACATCACATAAATAATGGGAACTAATCTGAAGAAAAAATAAATAAGCGTCTTGCATATGAGCCTTTTCTTATTTGGAAATATAGGAAAAGTCTATTTTCAGCTTGACAGATTTTATATGAAATGAATTTCTGCTCATATCATTTCCATTGATACAGATAATTGCCCTCATATATGTTTATTCAAATCCTACAATTTCAAATTTCCAGTATTATCAGACGTTAATTTGCTTTTACTTTCTAAAAGGACTTCCAGCTACAGAAGAGTTAGATTTTTTTAAAATCCAAATGCAGTGTTTACTATCACGCTAGAGTTTATTTAAAGTTATTTTTAAGAGGCATTGACCTTTGCATCTATGACATATTCTGAAATCAGCTTTGATTCCTTTATAATAATTGGAGAATTTTTTATTACATTAAGCAATTCTTTTATGACTCTTTGAACGAGCGTGAAAAATTCTTTTATGCAAATGTCAAAATTCCTTCTCTAATTCGTTTGTATGAAATAAAACAATTTTGACAATTTCCTTTCATAAAGCTCAGTGGATATTTTAAATGTTTCTGTTCAAATTAGCATTTTCGGATATATCTTTTAAAAGGATGCCGTTGAATGATATGTAAGCTGCTCACGAAGCCTCTTCGGTCCACGGCGTATCCTAAACTCTATGACAGGCAACAAAGGTTTTCCGTTGTTAAATTATAACAATTATGGCCATCGTGTCACGCTACAGCTACTATGGAGTGTGGGCGCAAAGTCCACTTGTCAACCAGGTCATTCATAACGCAAGATAAAGTTATTGTGAAAAAATAGCCTTACTGATTTGCAGACGTTATTAAAATCTCAACTAAAATATGCTCAATATATTCGCGGAAGAAAATTTTATTTGTAATCATAGGTGAAAATGAATACTATTCTTCATAATTCATTTATATTTCAATTCATTATTCATTTATACTATGTGTTTTTGTACAGCAAGATAGTTTTGTACTTCGTTTCTCAACACGAAATTTGACTGTATAAGATGATTTGTAGGCTTTCAGATTAATGTGATTACTTAGAATGAATTCTGCATTCAAGCCATTTTGTTTAGCTTATTCTATCCTTGCAGAAGTCAAACGTTTTGCTCACCGCTTTCCTGTTTTGTTGATTGTAAAAAAAAATCCTTAAATGAATAGATGTTTTTAAAGATGTGGTATTCCCCGGCTTCGAAATTCAATCGAAGAGTTTATAATCTATCAAGTGATTTAATGAGTATGTAAAAGATCCAGCATTCTAGTGCTTCGAAAATCATCCATCGCAGTGTTTATAGAAATGTGCTCTGCGAGAAATGTTATGCATCTACTTCATATTTCTAGATTTTATTCACAGTTAACCGATGTTTATTCGTAATAGAACTCTACAATTATTTTCTTTCAATATCAAATTACATTCTCTTCAGAGTGATGCAAGTGCAGGGGTTTTAAATTTTAATCAAGTAATTTTGTTTAAAGTTATTTTGATTTTGCTCTTTTGGCAAATACTTAAATTGTTTAAAAAAGAAAAATAGAATTATTCGAATACTTTGATTAAATAGTTCCGGCGTTCATTAATTTTTTATTTATTTAAGTTTATACTTTTAATAGAATAAAGTTTTTTATAAGTGTGAAGTAAGTAATTTATTCAGTAATTAGTGCAACTAAACGTGTTCCATATAATTATGAATTCGAAGATTTACAATAATTATTATTCATCTGAACTTTGAATATGTAATGCTGTTTTAAGAAAATATCAAATTAAATTTTTATCATAGAAATAAGTATTATATTAATATCCAATTAAAACTTTTGTTAAGCAATAAGTATTAGAAATTTAATTTTAACTAATTGTGTTGAATATAATGTAAAGACTAAAAATTGTTCAAAGGTTTCATCTGGGAAGGTTATTAAAATTCAGTGTAATAATCATCATAACTTTGGATTATTATTATTAATTTTGAATTACTTTGAGAACAAAATAAATATGAACCATGACTAAAAAAGAAATAATTTTGAATATCAGTATAGAAGATGATATAACAATTTTATTTCTGCTTAATATATAAATATATTTAAAATTGTGATATTGAATACTATTGTAATGACTATTAAAAAGAAACTGAAAATTGAGTTCAAGTCTGATGGCATCACGATTTGGGCCGTATTCTTCTACTCTCTGACAGAAAGGCATTTTTTATCTTTAAAAATGTTTTGAAAATACAAAAAAAATCTAGAAAATATCTATTTTAAATAGTAATATAATTTATTTTAAAAGTAGTCTGGTATTTTATTAATGGCTTAAACATTAGTATTTTTATTAAAATACATGTTTGGATAACCTTCCTGTAATTTGCCTTGATCAGAAAGTATTGTTTTTAAATCTTTCAGTTTGATATAAGAATTGTAGCATAATAAATTGAAAGGTAAATTTAAAATCGCATGTATTTTGAAAAATGATTGACAATACCTTCCAAAACTGACCATTTGTAATACCGCGTGCTTGAGAAAAGAAGTAAAAGCAATTCGGTAGCATGAAGTAACATGACTTGAAAAATGGAAAAAGTTAATAGTTGACTTTTTAACATAGAAATTTTTATAATCGTTTCGAATTAGTAGGAAAACCAGAAGTTAAAAAGGGTCTCATATGACGAACTAGCAAAATATACTTCATTAGCCCAAATGTAAGATGATCTTTCCCACTCATATCAAAAAGCTCTTTATTTTTTAATATTACGTATAAGATGGAGAAAGCTTTCAGGATAGCTTCACTAATTCATCCATAATATTTCGAAAGCATTTTATAAGAAAGATAACTAATACATCATACCTTAAAGCAAAAACTAAGTAAAATATTTCTTCAACATAGAAGTTAAAAAGTAAGTGATCGATTACTTTAAAGGTGGAATTTTTTTAATTAAGTTTTAAGCTGTTCATAAGTTTAGGCTTAAGTAGATTTCTAAGTTTTGTTAAGTTTCTTGAATGTTTACAAAGAATTTTTAGCCTATAAAGAATAGTTTAAACTCGTTGGATGAGGAGTAAACTGAAGCCTTAATTTGCATTAACTTATATTTATTTACTAACATTTTTCAAGAAAAGGAAGGGAGGAAAAGTTCTTTTCGTTGTTTGCACACAGTCGCAACTTTCGAAAGATTATCTAACGGTGCGTGGAAAAGCGGCCATTCGTAAAATATAGTAAGTGATTTCATCCAACCTATCATCATTAGTGCGCGTCACGTCCAAATAATCCATTCCCGGCATCTCTTCAGTTGATTAAGCACTAAATCTATGTATTGACTCAAGCGAATTCCAACTCGTTTGCCAAATGAAACTTCTTCAACAGACTACAGATATCTGGATTAGTACGAGTAATTCAGCATTGCATGGACAAACTGACTATTTCAGCAGTAAATGAATGATAATGAGTTTTTTGTAAGTATATCTGACCTGTACAAAAGTATATGGAATGTTTTACATAAAGAAGAAGCTAGCCAGTTTGACATTTAAAACTTGGAAAAAATTCATCTTCAGATTGAAGTTACTTTTATAATAAATCTGTAGGCATTTCGAGGGAGACCAAAGTGAGATATTTTACTTCATGAGCAAACCTATTCTGCTACAAAATGTTTCTCTGATTGTTAATTGTCAAATTTTTACTCTTTTAAGAAGGGGCTTTCATGTCAGACTCTCTTGAAACACACTACCTTTTTTCTGCGAAACAAAACTTCAATCTAACTTTGTAATTTGCCCAGTCTATAAATAAATCAAAGGTATTTTATTTCCTTTTGGGTAAATATTTCAATCTTTGAATATATTTTAACTTCCAGTTTATATTTTACATAATAAAATTCACTCCAAGATCTCAGTCTAATCAGATTCTAGTTCCAGTTAAAATTCCTAAAGCCCTAAGCACAGAATTTTTTTAAAGGAATGCACGTTGTAAGGTATTTTCTCCCTTCTTTCTGCATGCCTTCGTGGTGTAACGATTAGCATGCTTGGCGAGTATTGGAGAGGTCCTGGTTGGTTTCCTGGAGAAGGCATTGCACATTTTTCATATTTTCTGCTTAAAAAAAATTCTTAATACCTCTACAGTGGCGGCCGAACTAAAAGAAGGTGGATGATGATTCTTCAGTACCATGATTTGGCGCCTTTAAAAGGTAGACTATATAAGGTAGGAAGGTAGGTAGGAATAGCGCGGTCTACCCTCCTGGCAACTTCAAGCTGGCTTTATGGCTTTTCGAGAATAGCCACAGGAGTATATAAGGTATTTTCTCTTTCCTTTTTGCATTTTTGTGGTGTAACAGTTAGCACATTCGGCGCGTCGAGAGGCCCAGGTTCGAGTCCCGGCGAGAGCACTGCACATTTTTCATGTCTTCTGCTTCAAAACATTTCCTAATGACTATACAACGTTATTGTCTTTTCTTGTTTTTATGAAAGCAAAACGCATGAAATTGACTTACACTCAGAATTATGCCTCCATTATCACTAGAGACAAACCTTATGTATCTAAACTATAATAAGATTTTAACAAAATTGCATTTATGCGTATGATGTCCAGTCTAAGTTATATCGAAGTATGACGTGAAATACTCTAAAGAATTTTCAATGGAAACAGCTTCACTTAGAAATAATAATATTTAATTTTAGTCATATACTCCACTTCTAAAACATGTATTTGTATAGATTGAAATCTCATTTCCTTAATTACTTTAATTTTCGTATGCGCTTCAACTTATGCGCACAACAGAATTTTTGATTAGCTAGAAAGTTACATCCAGTAATTTAAAATGTTTTGCATTCAGCGGTGATAATTTATTATACTCACATCATCTACAAACGTCTTCTGAAGAAAAAATATTTTTTCGTTAAAAGATAAAAGTTTTAAACTACACTTATAATAAGTTGTGTTCTAAATAAAATAGACAACATGATTTTATTTACCTCCCATTACAACTTTACTGTGTTACGTACATTTCTGAAATAAGGGCGACTGGTGTTGGAAGGCGCTTGCTAAGATTTCATTTCCTTTTTCAACTTATTTTGGTTTAATGAAAGATACAGATGTTTTTAGTCAACAATTAAATAAAACATTGCTCTGAAATCTTATTAAATCAACAAGTAAAAGCGCATTCTTGAATATTCTACTTTGCATTCCTAATGGACAGTTCTAAATGTTTCTGCGGACTGATTGAAAGGGACTTATTATTAATCCTCCGACAGCATTAGAGAAACATTTAACTTTAGAATCCTATCTTAGATTAATTCCTTCAAATTCAGACTCTGGAAAAATTGTGTTTGAACTATATTTCTTTTGAAGCACCAAAAGTTCTCCTTCAAATTTTCTTAACTGAAGTGCACATTTTTCGCTGAAGAATTTGATATCCACGAAGAGAAACTAAGTTTTAATGACGCCAGGAATCTATACAATTAATTTTTAATGCTTTAACCATCAGGTTAGATGACATCTTGAAAGTTATTTTGAACAAGTTTTATGACTGAGAAACTGAAATAGATTAAATAAAAGTGTAATTTGTATAAAATGGTTTTAAATAAGAATTTTTTTATAGTCTAAAGGGGCTTTGTCCCTGAAGGACTATTGTTTTCGTTTTGGCATTTTGCATCCGAAACATTAAATGTAAGTTTACTTTTCAAACTGTTGCCACCGAATATTGCAGCCCTGTATTATATTTAAAGAAATTAAATAACGAAGAATGTGCACAAATGTATGTATGTTTCTCGCATTGTGATAGAACGACGGTACCTAGAGCCAATTACCTCAATCTGCTACTACCTTTAACACCTAAGTTCATATTATGTAGAATCGAAAACTGGTTTAAACTGCTGCTAGTGACCAGTGAAGTAGGATTTCCTGCAATAACTTAACGCCTTTTATTTCAGTTTTACCTTTTTCCTTTTCACAGAAATCTGAAAGGGAGACTATACTTATTTTAACGGAATTCTTTCAATCAGTCGAAACGAAATAACACAGGCCTTTAAATGAAAAGGATGTTCTAATCATTTTCCCGTTTCCTTAACACCTGCCGTTAAACGACTTCTTCTCTTTTCCTTTGATAGGCTTTGCAGTGAAAAGGTCTTTACGCGGTTTCCTTTAACAGCCTATTCATACCAATTCGGCGTGTGTTTATTTCCTGCGATTCACGGTCCAACTACCGAATCATCTGCCCGGCAGCTTCCACTTCTGAACACTGCCACGGATGAATGATGAATCGATTACACGTCAATGATGTGCGCTACATTTATTCTTCCGCCCAGTAAACGGCAACGCGAAAAGAAAGTAGTGCCGTCTTGCTAATTATATCATTGTTTTTTGTTTATAGTTGATAGTCATTGAAGAAAGAAAGCTTTGAAACTTCGCCAGTTCTTTTTAATCTTTTAGAATTTCGATTAAAAAGATAGGCAATCGTTCTAATTTAGTAACTTTTATGCTACCATTTCATCATGGATTTTATATGTTGTTATCTTGAATCCAAGTACTCACAAGCTGAAACTTAAACGCGCTTTGCACTTTAATGTCTTCAATCTATAAGGTTTGTGGTAATGAACCGATTATCTGTACTATCATTTCTGCTTTCGTCAGCTCCCACCAGGATACAAATAAGCAAGTATATATGAAATATAAATGTATATAAGAAAAGAGCTCTTGAAAATTTTAGAGAGAACTGACGCTGATTTTCGTACTATTTTCTCGCTCACCTTTCAAGGTTACTTTAGACCGACCGTTAGCCTTTTTAGACCGACCGTTAGCCCAAGTTTGCTCTCGCAAATAAAATAAAATGAGCCATACCTTGATATGCTTTTGCCGTTATGAATACCCAGAGTTAAATTACTTTTAAATTTTATTTTTCATTTTATGTCTTTAAAATCCCAGAAGTAGCGGAAATTCAGTCGTAAGCATAAGCTGTGCAAATTATCAAGCCATAAGTTTTAATCAAAAGATTTTTAAACCTTCTTCAAAGCACAATTGTTTTTAAGACGTGGTGATAAGTTACCCGATAGTCATACGAGGAGCCAAAGTTTAGTTAAGTAAAGTGGGTGTTTGCCTATAAGTGGCTCAACAAATATTGATAATAACATAAAAACTTTCACCGACCAAAAGTTGTCAACTGTTTAAATATGCCTTAAAGGAGAATAACACGAGATTTAATAAACATACATAAATATATTTTATATGATATAATTATATATAATTACAGTTCTGGCCAGTGGCCGACTGGCTAAATAGGTGGCGAGACTTCGTAGTTCAACAGGTTCTACTGTTGGCAGTCGAACAAGCTAACTGCATAAATATTTTCTTCATCTGCATAGTTTAATATGAAACCAACTTTTATTTGCGTGATACACTTGTATACCGTCGTCTCGAATGATACGGTGATTAGCAATGGCTGACTGATTGTTTGAGATCGCGTTCAAATTCTGTGGAGTCGGGTTCGAGACATAAACATTTGAGAGTGTTTTGTGTCTTCGTGAAATGGGAGCACTTAAAATCTGTTAATTCGAAAACCCTCTCGAGAGGATAAGGTTATGCGAAAAGTGATCTGAGACTACTGGACATCAGCCTCCGAGATGTTCTCAGTCTCAGTTTGGACAGAGTTTAGAGCCTTGAGTGGTTAGTCTTTTATTAAATAATTTTATTAATACCCTTTCCATGGCTCGAAGGACCTTCATTTAGATTAGAGCTTCATCAGTCTTCAATTTTGCCTCCTACGTCATGTCTGAATAAGACAGCAAATTCGTTATGTTAAAGTTAGAGGACTTTAAACTCGTAATGTCAAAAGTGCAATTTAGATAAAGCTGACTATTATTCATATTCTTTTCATCTATTCTGTATGCAAAATATTCGCGACATTTTTTCATGATAGAAGAAAAAAAATAAAATAAAATAATGGTATTGGAAATGAATGAATTATTGCCACCCGGAGTCATCGTTATTATAATTTTCAAATTATAGTAACAAACCTTTCGTATAAAAATAGTAATTTATATTATTTTTGTACTTTTCAATAGCCAAAGACTTTTATAAAAATCTTATGGTTTGAAAAATGGCTTTATTTCCTATACTTGTATGTTTCTTAAATCAGCTTCAGATAACGAAACGAAATAATATCAGCAAACTACATACGAAAAGGTATCGAAATACCAATAAATTTCGCCTTTCATTGACGAGTTATTTGTGTTGAAATATAAGAATTCAGTTAAATGTAGAATGAAAATGGGTTTTTTTATTCTTATGAATAGTAAAATAATGTTTCAATAAGACTTTCAGCGGTGAAAAAAATCCTATTACGAGTCAGGAAGCGGAATATTTTCAGATATTAAAGAGTATGATAAAGTATAATAATCAATGAATTAAACTGTACAATCTCTTAATTGCTTTCTGTTAAATTAATGTTCTTCGTAGCTATTAGTTCACTAAATTTCTTCTGTTTAACTTCCTAAAAGCATCAGCATCATTTATTTTGTTTTCGACTCTTACATAAAATTTAACTTTTAAATTAATGGTAAGCCATTTTGTAACAGATGTTATAGTTTGGTGATATGTTTGATATTATATGTAGTGTAATTATCAGTTCCTATATTCGATGTCCAAAAAAAGAAGCTCGAAGCCCTGAAGACATGGGAATATGGCAGAACGGTAAATTAGCTGAATACTGGTAGTTCGACCTGTGTTTTATTCCAGTCGAACGGGCTGGCTGCGTGGGCGTTTTAGCGGTTTTCTGCGTGTGAAACATATATAAGAGCTAGCTATCCTTAGGAAGGATATCTTTCCTTAGACAGATCAAATAAAGTTAAGCAAGGAATATGAAATTTTACTGGTAAATAGAACATGATCCACGTGAGTGCTTAAATATCTTGGCGAGTGATAATGCCGTCACATATCGCTAGAAGGTTTTTTTTAAATCAAATATCTTGCGCATGCAAGATTAGAAAATTTGAAATTTGGCTCAGGATTCCTAGGAAAATTCAGCATATTTTTATAAAATAATTTTTTTTGCGTATTGTGAACATCATTCGCTTTACTACAAAATAACCATTTTTATAAACTTTGAATTACACTTTTTTAATTAATTAATTTTTATGGAAAAACATATAAAGGCCATTTGCCTGATGGAAATGATGCTTTCATTTAAAACGTCTAAGGGAAATAGCTCATCTTCATGGTACATAAGCAAAATGTCACCAAGCAAAACGCCTATGCTCTGGGATTCTAATGTGGTTCGAACTACCACTGTTCATTGATTTTGAGTGTTTAACTACTGTTCGGCACATATTGTTTTTATATATACTAACTTTTTTAATTTTTAAGATCAGTTGACGGTTCTTCTTATCACCACTTTTTTAATTCCAG
>KK114070.1:436050-491063 GCA_000611955.2 Stegodyphus mimosarum
ATTTATTGTAATATTTTCTTTATAGTAATATTTTAATAGTATTTTATTTAATTTGTAGTAATATTTATTACCGAAAGAATTTGTAAATAAATTTCAAAATTCCTTAAACTTTTAGTGAAGTACGAATAACACATCTGGAAAATATTTTTTTTAATTCAAACATAAACTAGTCATAAAATATAATTAATTCTTATATAATTGTATTGTAGTTATATAAACGTTATATATCGATTATATATGTTATATAACGCTATACATGACTGATAGTTATATAAACATTAGTTAATAATTTATTCTTTTGTAAACAACATATCATCCTCTTCTGACATATATATGCTTATGCTTCTATGCTTATGCCGCAGATAAATAGGGACTGTAAATAATTCCTTATTTTGGATTAAATTGTAATCGTTGCCAGTTGTTGTACGACAATTCATGCTTGAGCATCCACTGAAATAATTCGTTCATTTTATTTAAACTTTACTATAGGATATAACCTTAGTTTAAAACTATTATTCAGGTTTTTTCCTATTTAATTTAATGCGTAGCAATAAATATTTGAATAACTTTTTAAAAACAACTTTGGAAGATTTCATTGGCTTGTCTCCTTTAACTCCAAAATCCAAAAGTTTGTAAGGCTGATTTTTAGGAGTTTCGGTCATGCTTTATAGTAATATGAATAGTTTGCGAGGTTTGCTATTAATTACTTTCTTGATGGAAATGCATATGTGCATATCTTGTGTTTAAAAAAATTCTTTGCAAGCACAGCTTTTCTACGTATTTATTTGACCAAACCAAGCTCGAATATTTTAAGAAATGAAATGAAAAAATAATCCTTTTTTATTTTTTCTTTCCTTATGTAGTTTGCAAAAAAAAAAACATTTCTTCTTTGTGGAGCTGTTAAAAAGAGGCGATGAGCCGAAACTATTTTCCAAACTTTGGACTAGTCGCCCTGTTTTCAAAATGCTTTAGTATCCCGAAGAAGGCATTATTGTTTTCACTCTGCAAATTCTGCGTCTTAGTAAAACTAGGATTGTTATCACCTCACAAAAGAGAAATATTTGTTGAAAGTTGCACACGAAAACTGTACAGAGGATAAAATGGCAGCTACGCCTTGAATAATTTTCTTTCTTATTTGTAAACGTTTTCACGTGGCTTTAATTTACTAGAAAACAGTATCATAGAATTTTCTCTTGCTATCTAAACTAGTCTTCTTATCGCAACTCTTTAGCTGAAAACTAGAGTTACAACAAATAAATAAACTGAAATCTGAATATGAACTGCCCCCCCCCAAAAAAAATCTTACAAGCGCATAGCTTGCCTACCAAGGTGTTGCATGATCTAACTCTAAAGGTATTTTTATGTTTAGCTTAAATACGAGCCAATTCTGTTTCATATTCATTTCTGAGGGTATCTCTTTCTTAGTAGACAGGCGTAATTGTTCTGCCTAATTCATTGCACCTTTTATAATGTAGCCCTCCAGCGGCCTATCGTAAAGTTAATGAACATTGAAAGTTCTCTCCGGGGTTCGAATCTCCTTCGAAAAGGCTGGCTACATAGAAGTTTTCGTGGTTTTCCTCATGTGTAACGTGTATACCAGTCAGTTTTCCTTCACAAAGGCATGGAATGTAATCAGTGCCTTCGTGAATAATGCCTCTTAATCAGATAACCCTCGAGTGCTTTGCCATATTTAAATTATATAGCATACATTATATATTTTTTTTAATGTAAAGTACATGCAATTTGCACTAACGAGTGTGAAGCGATTCTTTTAAAAATATATGATTAATGTTCGAATAATCAAGTCAGTGCTTAAATGTTTATTCGAAAAAATGTTGAGATAAGCAAATTTTTCAAGTTTTTGTTATTTCCCATTTCTCCTCAATACCACATCACTGTTTTTAGGACAAAAAACACCTCCCCTCCAACTACTCAGTGTTTACGTTGAGAAAATATAATTTAGGTATTAACTTTAAGTCTTTATTATATGGAATTCATGCAATTCCGTATATTCTTATAAAACATTATAAAACTATTTTATCCCTTAATATGTGAAGCAATATGTAGTTTATGTAATGCAAAAATAGAACATAATCAAGAACTGGATACTTCTGGAATTTGCAAATATGATGAAATTTTTGTTTTTGCAATTCCATGAACAAATTTTCGTTAAAGGTTTTAGTACATTTTTATTTGGACAGTTAACTTTTAGCCACAACTGTCCAAATATAATGAGTTTATCAGGTCATAATTAAAAATGGTCCAGAACTTATATATGTTTCCACTATTAATCATCTGTATTTAAACTATATGTGTCTATATAAAGTCTTAGTGAACAACTTTGTTTACTTGATACATAAATTGGTTTCTGTATAATCAAATATTATAGAAGTATATATTTTTAATTAGACACAGATACTGTGTTGTAAAAATAAGTTAGTTACCATAAGAGATAGTTTTGTTGAAATATCTTTTATTCAAATGCGTTTGTATGTTTTGAATCTCAACAGTTAAGTAAGAAAAAGTTTCCTGCTAAAGTCTGAATAGCTCCATGCAGCAAGAGATGCCATTGTAATTTCAAATCGTCCAGATGCTTTAATGTTTTTCAGTTTTGTTACTGATATCATTCAATACATTAAGTAATCGGAATCATCAATGAAAAAAAATTAAGACATCATGGAAACGAAAAAAGGCGTCTTCTTTTAAGTGAATGCAATAATATAAAATTTCTGCCTTTTACTCTTGTAAACAAGCTTCTATAAAATCTCGCAGGAAATCCAAAACAAACATCCATCATAGCGGTATGATTTGAGTCAATCAAATCGGAAATAAAACATTTCAAAAGCCGCTTCATTATATAATACATGATAAGAAAGTTTTCAGGCTTTAGTTAGTTTAACTTTCCAGCGATACTTTCTAACAGAATGCATATTATTGCATTAAGTAATCATAGTAAAGCACGTGAAGCATATTTACAACGGAGGACGTTATCTTTTCATTTAGCACTTCCTCACTTACATTTGCATTACGCGATACATGCCGTATATATACATTTTCAATACATGTTGGTGAAAATCACGGAACCTCCACGTAATCAACCGTTCTTCCAGTAGTTCCAAAAATATACTTTTGATGCTTAGTGAATTGTTGCCTTTTGAAAGCATTTCAGGAAAATAAGATGCATTTAATTCTAATTTTTTTGTCATTAAGAACTTTGCCTACGCATTTCTATATCACAATACATTACGTTACGCTATCGAGGTATTAATCATCCACACAGCCTGAGAAATTTCTAGTTCCAAGATGTTCGGCCAGACATAATGGTCTAAGATCTTTAATTTAATATCTGGGTGTTGGAAATTTTTAGTTTAAAAAATTTTGGTATTCCACAAGGTATTAAGCTTTTAATTGATCTTTCAAATTAAAACAATGTGTGGTTTAAAACCGTCTGACTTAGAACGTTTTTTGTGATTTTTTTAAGAAGGAATCCATGCATGCATCTTGAATTATATCGAAGGCTGACATAATTCAGGATGTATTGCCTTAATTCAGGATGTCCTGAATTTAAGGCAATACTTTAAAAGTATTAATTTGATCCACGTTTAAAGTACTAAGGGCATTTTGGCATTCAAATAAAAAAATACCTCTTCCTTGTGGCAGTTTTGGAAAATCTGGGCTTTCGTGGCGAAACCCCATGCCGGTCAGAAGGTTAATAGAGAGTCATCATCAGACATCAGAAGTTAAAGCAAACTGAGTAGATTATAAAATATTATTTCTTTATTTTATTCGTATATTATGCCTAATTTTTATAATCCGTAGCAAAGAAATATATCTTATAGTCTTTCTGCTACAATTTGTGTTTAGTGAAAAAGTATGTGTTTCTAATCCAACTGATATAATGTATAGTTTGTAACTTTTGAAACATTTTTACCATTAATAAAAGATAATTTTAGCTCCGTATGTTAAATAACTCAGCTACAGAATAATCAGTGGGGTTTCAACCTATAATATAATTGCAACATTTATTCTGAACAGTATTGAAGAGGTAAATATTAGCAAAAATGTTTTGCATAATATAAGTAAAAGGTGTAGTATTTTAGTTTTGAAGGCCTGGGCACTATCTTATTCTTCAGATGGAATTACAAAAATAAGCCCAACAAGATTAACTTTCCATCAGTCGATAGAAAAGTTAATGAAGGTTCATTAAAGAATAAAGTTAAACATTATTTAGCATTCATTACGAAATGAAATCTGTACAATTTTTAAAACATTGTCTAATATTATTTTCATGTATATCCTTCATCATTCATTATTTATAATTAAATTTAGATCATGATTATTTAGTCATTATCATTTATTATGATGAGAAAGAAAACTTACATTTATCAACATGAACTGAATACATACTATGGTTGAGTAAACTTAGTCAATAACGAATTACAATTGTTCAATAAATAAATAAATTAAAAAAATTAGCTCTGAATTTTGAAAAACGAAAGACTGTTTGAAATGGAGCGAGAGGAAAGTATCAACACAATGAATAATTAAGATTTCATGCTTTGTCTTACAATCCCGTCTAAGAATAGCTCACTACATTGATTAAATTATCGTAACACTTAAAAGTGTTCCCTTCAAGCGTTTCAAAGTTATAACAATTGTTATTTAATTTTACGAAATGCATAAGGAAACCAAATGAGTTTTCTGCTCTATATTCTGAAATTATTATAAACAAATTCTACATTTTGGAGTTACTATAAATAAACTCTAAGAAAAAAAGAAATTTTTGTGAAAACCAATTTTAAAAACCAGGAATAGTATGGATTTCATAATACGAAACACTTTTGGAATAAAATGCTTAGGAACAGGAACTCTTTATTACTTTGTAAGGTTTTAGTTAAACTAACAAAGTTTTATTTTAATTTGCCTTTTTCTATCTGTTCTTATTTCAACTTCCCGTTAGAATAAGCACGCGTTTCAGCTTTATGCTAATTTGAAGTGGAGCTAAGTTCTATTTAAACGAAAGGTAGGAACCTTTCAGTGTGAGAGAGCTTTTAGTCTCAGACCACTGTTACTCTATTCAACGTTCGCCTGACCAGCTAGTATTTAAATTCTAAGCCGTAGCGCTGTTACGCTATTACTTATTGAAGTAATTCTAAGTGCGTTAGTATTAGTTAAATCTTGATACGCTCCATTTAGTTTAGAGGCCAACCTCGCGTTCATAGCTCTGTAAGCAACGACTTCTCAATTTCTAATTAGTTTTAGTTTAAATTATCTGATTGTTCAGTTTAAACCCAAGTGGCAGTCATTATTTTCTGTATCCCTCCCGAGTTGGGAAGTGGCTGTAAATAATTGTGGTTTAATAAAAGAGGATTTTAAATCCCTCTGAAGGGTAGTTCTTCTACCACTTAATCACAGTATTCTACCACAGAACATAGCTACATTCAGCTCCCTGTTCAAGATCAGGACTTAAGATTTACACGAAGATGTTCGCCAAGAATATGCACCGAACATACAGTCCTGACAACTTCGGCCATATAAATGTGCGTAGAAATAATTCTGAATTCAGCTCCGTTAGAGCTATCATAGCTGTTGATTTTATTCAGTAATCCCTTACTGTAGTGTTGTGATTCTTGTAACTCTGTTACGATACTGGAGAAGGCAGTCATTACAGAATCATGTGCCAAATGTCAGTCCTTTGTTTGACAAAGTAATTTAAGATGTCATCAAAATCGCACGCTCATGAATGAAGCAGTTTTCGATATAATCTTTTGCTCGTTATAGTTTTTATATGTTTGAGTTCGAATATTTGCACTTGATTGTTCTGATTAATAAGAAATAGAAAATTAAAAGTTGCTTCGTATTAACTTCTCTAACAAGTAACTGCTGATTTCTACCACAGAAAGAAAAAACATCATATCATTAATATTTACTTATAATAAGGAAGGCAGTCGTATTGCAGCTGCTGATAGAAGATTCAAATCTTTCATTTTTATAAACCTCTGCAGAGATTTCAGATTAATTTCTGAAAATATTTCCAAACTATAAATTTATTTTAATATGCGATAAAATGAGTACCTATACATTAAATGAAATGAATTATTAAACAGCTTGAAAGAGTATAATTCTTTCCTCTGTCATAAAATGAAAATGTATAATATTTATCTGAGAACATTTTATTGCAGAAGTATTTCTTTTCGTGATGTCTTCTTAAATCGTGTGAAAATAGTGTTTGCACTAAAGTTATTTCTTCAGTCTTTGCTGAAAATTGTCTTCAACAATCTTTTTTATTTACGTTATAATCATGATTTTAACTTTTTAAGTGACTTTTATTGTGAATCATTCCTATTGCCTTCACATCGATTTAACAAACTGTACTAGTGCAACCGATGAAATGTTATATTTTTTAAATCCCATTTTTGCTGGATCGTATTAGAAGTTTTGAAATTGTGAACTATAATTGTTTTATATTTCAAAAGAGTTCTTGGAGCTTTTAGTATCCACAATGCAGTTTCTTGTATTATCCATAACAAAAAGGGAAAACACAAAAGCAAAGAAAAATTTCTTGGCAGTGGGAATCATATTTGAAATAACTTCTCTCAGTAATCATATTTAAATTAACTTCCCAGATAGAAGGTTATAATTAGTTCTTGCAATTTTTAATTTCCATATTTCCTGCAGTTACATTGTTTTCCAATGAATCGATAATAATTTATTGATCATATCGCAATTTCAATGGCAGATAAATACACTCACGTTTGTGAAAATTGCAACACCATGAAGGACTTACGCGAGTGAGCTGAAATTTTCAGGAAATGCAAAGTAGCCCATGATATGCAAATGATTAGAATTGCAAATCCGTAGCGCATGCGTATGCTGAGCAGCTCCCTCTGAACGGCTGATGGATCCGAATAAATAGACGGCTGTAGCGAGGCGTGTATGGTTATCGGTGGTTATCTGCTAGTGGTAAACGTTAACTCAATCTGTACTTATGCCTCGTCGACGAAAGAGAGCGAGATTTGAACAACTTACAGAGTTTGAACGAGGGAGAATCATCGGCCTTCGTGAAGCTGGATTGTCGTATCGTGCAGTAGCCTCTCGTGTGCAGCGTAACAGCAGCACAGTGATGCGCGTTTGGAAGCAGTGGACGGACGAGTGTCGGACAACTCGGAAATCCGGGAGTGGACCCCGAAATGTGACGTCAGCTCGCGATGATAGACACCTGGTCCGCATGGCGCGGACGGACCGTACAGCTTCCTCTAGACAATTGGCAGCACTGTGGTCAATAGCTACAGGTGTTTCATTGTGTGCTTCATCAATTCGTAGACGTCTGCTGCAGTGTGGACTGCGCGCACGGACTCCTTTATACAGGATCCCCCTAACGCACGACCATCGCCGCCTGCGGCTACAATGGGCCAATCAGCATAGAGACTGGCGTGCTGATTGGCAGCATGTCGTGTTTTCTGACGAATCCCGCTTTAATTTGTGGTACCATGATGGCCGCATTCGTGTCAGACGCTATGCCGGTGAACGCCACCTTCCGGAGTGCATTATCGAACGCCACAGTGGACGAACACCCGGAGTTATGGTCTGGGGCGCCATAGCATATCATAGACGATCTCAATTGCTACGAATTGTGGGCAATCTGAACAGCAACCGGTATATCCGTGAAGTTCTACAGCCCGAAGCTGTTCCCTTCCTTCAAAGCTTGCCAGGCGCTGTATTTCAACAGGACAATGCCCGCCCTCATACTGCTCGGATTGTTAAATCCTTCTTTGCAGCGCAGCAGGTACAGCTTCTTCCTTGGCCTGCGTGTTCCCCGGATATGTCGCCAATTGAACATGTGTGGGATGTCATTGGTCGGCGTCTTGCTCGTGATCCTCGTCCTGTTGCGTCTGCAGACGAACTTTGGGTACGCGTACAAACGATATGGAATGCTCTTCCTCAGTCAGACATTCAAACTTTGTTTGACTCCATGCCACGTCGTGTAGCAGCACTTATTGCGGCGCGTGGCCACACAAAATACTGATTCTGATCTCTTGTTCTTGTTTGTTTGCTTTGAACATTTAATCATTTATTTGTACCACTACCACTCAACTGTGTATTAAATTGCATTCAATTATGACGATTCCTTCTTGGTGTTGCAATTTTCACAAACGTGAGTGTAGATAGATAGGAAAACGATAAAGTCATTGTAAACTCAATATGAATACACTATTAACTGCTACTCAAATATAGAAGTTTATTTATATGTCATATGTTTATTATATATTTTTTCTTTATGAGTCATTCATGTTATTACTTTTTTCCAAAAATATTACTCTTTACTGTCTGAAATTTGCATTAATGCTCGCAGTATAATTCTCAATAAATCGAAACACATTTCCTCTTCATTCCATAAAATGATGCCATTTTTAATAAGCCTATTGATTAGACTGTCCATTAAAAATCTGGAAACACTTTTATTATTCAAACTTTCGCTGTAAATATCAAAGATTTCAATAAGCTTTAAACTTATTTATATCTTAAACTTATTTATAAACTTATTTATATTTTATCTGATGAAATTATATTCGAAATATTCACTTCTTATGAAAATCAGACCTGAATTTTTCCAGCAATACTTGTGCTTATCTTTTTTATTATTATTAAATTTCCAAAAGGTACAAATCTTAAAAATTTAGCTGGAATGTATGTTTATCCTTATCTCACTTTTCAAACGTAAAATCTGATAACTTACATTATCAATAAGAGTTTAATTTAAACTTCTGAGCTTTCCATCAGTAATAATGCCTTTTGATTCATAATTTCAGATACCTATACTTTTGCTTTGCCTTGATAAATTATCCTTAACAGTTACGATTAATTCGAATTGCTATATTTTGGAATTTTTTTTAAACCTCCTATTCAATCTCTCCGAGAAGTTTATTGCTTTCAACTCCTGGTTTTTGAATTATAAAAAAATAGAATATATTGCAATTTAAGGCGAATACCATTTTCAAGCCTCGCTCATAGCTGATCCAATGAAATAAACGCACAGCTAAATCTTGAATAATTCTTTTTAGTTATATAGGTGCATAAGTTTTCATATGGTCTTAATGTATAATAAAATAATATCATAGCAATTTTTTAACTACTTAGTTTTAGCATTTTGAAGAACTCACTTTAAATTTAGATTTTATGTTCAATATCTTTAATTTCTGGGGGGGTTAATCTTAAACTAGTAAGTTTATCATAACTGCTTAGTTCAAAACTGTTTCACGTGGTCGGCTAAAATCAGCATAACAAAATTATACCGCAGTTTCTTTTTAAGCTTATGGGTTTTTATTTTTTAAATTTTAATCTTACCATTTTAATTTTTTAATTTTTTTTAACTTTTTCAAATGTTTAACAGCAAATTCTTCAGAATGTTAAACCGTAATCTGAAGTTTTTATTTTTCAGTTTACTAAGACCCATTTTTTTTCTAGAACAGTAAACTGTGCAGATTTGATCGTTCGCATTGATATTAAGAACGGGAACATTAAACCTGAATCAACTAATCAGTGTCAAATTATGAAAGTCTTATGATTTGGTAAAAATTATAACAAGTTAATTGTAGACTACGAAGATATAGTTTCGTGAAAACACCTATCCATGGTGAAAAACTTCTAGGTTATATCCACAAACGGGAACCAGTTTTATATTATCAGTTTCTCGACCGAAATTAGAGTCATAATAATAGTAATATATTGTAGAAAATTTTATTAGGTCTTGAAGAT
Source organism: Stegodyphus mimosarum (assembly GCA_000611955.2). Classification (NCBI taxonomy): domain Eukaryota; kingdom Metazoa; phylum Arthropoda; class Arachnida; order Araneae; family Eresidae; genus Stegodyphus; species Stegodyphus mimosarum. The sequence goes on from KK114070.1 coordinate 445,807, forward strand.
TAAAATGTCTTAAATCTGTATTCACATGAAAAACATATTTTAAAGAATTCGAATACATTACTGCAATATCTTAAAACATTAATATGTGTATATTTCGTTTGAATAATTATTTAATGTAGTTGCAGAATGTAATACATCTGTCTGTATTAAAATAAAAGTTCATCGTATGATACAATAAAACAAGACTAATTTTCTCCAACCGGAGGCACAGATTTAAGTAACAGAAAAAAATTAGCTATGTTAAAATTTTGATGTATTTTGGCGGCAATATACAATTGCAGGGATTCTGAATCCAATTTGGTGAAAATAAATTATTTTTTTAAGTGCTACACTACGCAAATAAATTTTCAAAATGACAGTATATTATTTATAATACTGATACTTTCATGTACACTCATGTCCAAAATTATCTTTACATACCCAAAAATGATGATATTCAATGAAATATCGAATCAATGTGATCCGTATTTGCAGGGAATGTGTGAAAACCAAGCCTAATTAGCATTATCCAATCAAAAGTAATTAAACGGTTTGTGATATGCAAATCTAGGAGTTACGTCATCCAAGGGTAAATCAAGCGCTTTCCGCAAACTGAATATTTAAGTGAATTTCTGCAACATAGCGTTTGATTTCAGTGTGTAGGGACTCAAAGCGGTTTGTTATGGCTTCGAAGTATCATTTGTAAAAATCTGTAAAGTGGCGAATTATCGGCCGTTTAGAAGCAGGGCAGTCAATCATGGAAACAGCCACATGTCTGAATATTTCAAGACAGACAGTCTCTAAGCTATGGAAACAGTTTCAAAATGATGGAAGTGTTGTAAGGAGGCCTGGACAAGGTCGGAAACGAATGACAACTGCTTCTGAAGATCGGTATCTGGCATTAACTGCCCGTCATAACAGAAAGGCTACTGCTCACCATCTGTGACAGGCCAGATATATCGGGATGAGGTCTAAGATCCTTATGTAAGGTTATTTTCAGGGGTGCATATGACTTTTTATTTATGGATGATAATATCCGTCCACATCGAGCAAACCTCGTTGATGAATTCCTTGAAAGTGAAGACATTAAGCGCATACCTTGGCCACCAAACTCTCCTGACCTTAACCCGATAGAGAACTTATGAGACTACCTTGGAAGAGCAATTGAACGTATACATCCTCCTCCTAGAGATGTAAATGCTCTGAAGACGGCATTGCTGGAAGAGAGGAGATTAATTCCCCAAACTGTGGTTAACAACGTTATTTCCAGCCTTAAAACACGTTGTGATATGTGTATAAAAGTCAGGGGAGATCATATTCCATATTAAATTCGTAAGACTTAATTCTTTTTCTGAATCATTCCTTTTTTTCTTAACTCTCTTTGTCACACTTTATTACCATTTTTATTGTTTCATGCTACAATTTTATATCATATGAGGTGATCTTCAATTTTTTCTTTTGCATTTATGTGTCATCATGTTATGTATGATTCCACGAAAATTCATTAAATTATAAGTCATAGTCTCTGAGAAATCCGTGAATTTATGCATGTAAACATAATTTTGGACATGAGTGTATTTCGAAAAGGTAATTGAATGCTGCACTGTATACAGACAAGATCATACATTACTATCTCAGATGTTTTCCTGGAACTGTTGTAACTCTAAGTATCTCTAATGGACGATAACTCTCGTCCTTGAGGGACTTAATTTCTTGAACATTAATAATATGTAATCAATATCTCCTTTAACACATAAGTAACTTCTTTAACAATGAAAACAATCGAGAAATTCCCAAACTTAAACACCATAGAGAATGCAGACGATAAACTCGGCAGATATGTTGCTTTACAGCAGCATTTAACACAGTCTTTCATGAAATACGACGAATTCTTCAGCAAGAATTGAATTCATTGGACAAATATGTCATAAATAGCCTGACTATTAGTATGGGTTATTACAGCCAGTTTTGTATTTCTATAAGCGATTATCTTGCTCCGTATGAAATGTATTTTTTAAATGTACAAACCGTTCTTTTTATTATTTATTTTTATATTTTTTCAATGTATTTCATATTTCGTATCTTGTGTAAAATGTACGGGTATTTTAAAAATTTGTTCTATATCTATTCTTTACATCATTTTCTCTCTCTTTATATACATATAAGAGTATATATTTTTACGTCAAATTTATATCATTTGTAAATATCCATTTCCCCTCCCCTCAATTTTTTCTTTCAGCCATTAATTTTCGATGCGTACAAAATATATTAATAAATAAAAGAGGTAAATTGTATAGTTACCGCATTAACTATTCTAGTTACAAGAAGGTCGATATTTTTATTAAATAAAGCAGGCGCCATTGTATGTGATCACATTTGTCTAAGGCTATTTTGAAAGCATTAACAGAATGAGGAAAAATATCCTTCGAAACAGCAACGAAATGTAACTAATTTAATATAAATATACCTAGAAACATACAAATAGATACTTTCACAACATTTTAATTAAGAAAGTTCAAAAGTTTGTTTACAGATTATTCATAATGCTTTCATCGCGGAAATTCATTTATGGACTGCTCATAACGTTTCTTGATATTATTCGACTAATGGTGTAAGTGTAATCTTAATATGAAAGGCATCCCTTATTGAAAGAAACCGTGCCAATGTAAAATTTAAAATTAGTCAAAAAAAGCAGTCTTAGTTTGGCTTAGATGATTTCGAAGAATTTTTTTGCAGAAATGTTTTTGTTTTTGAAAAAGAGTTATCTTCCTCAAACCGGTAGAGTTATTCAAAAACTAAAGTTTTAACCGTCAAACTATGGTTCCTTTTTTGCTACTTTTAAATAGTTTACTGAAATCGAAACCAAACTGTTCGCAACTTATACCCTTTACTTAGCAACATTTCTTACTTAACATCATTTGCCCAATAAATGGTGTATTTTTCATATATAAACGGGTGGTACCTCGGCCATACGGTAATAATATCTGAAAGATAACATTATTTGTGATCCTTGTAAGCTGCCTCCGAGTGCTGAATTTAGTAAGCTTCTATTATGAGTATGCATTCTTTATACTGCTGCTCTTAGACAGAATAATTTTCATGCTTAATTGACTTAACATCAATATCTATCAAAATTGTATAACATTTTGCCATAATTAGTTACTAGTTACTGAATTATGCCCAATAAGCATTTTCCTTCCCATTTTCTTCACATCTTTAGCTAAAGATTACTTCCATGCCTCTGGCTAAGGTAATTATTCCTTCAGATGAAGTCTTCCATTACGTGGGATAAAAGCTGGAGGGAATAAAACCAGTTTTTATTTAACGTAAAATTCGTTTACCCTCTTAAAATGAGGCTTCTCATATCTCTTAAAATGAACCAAATGATATATTTTTTCCATCCGCTATTCCGAAGACTGTACAGAGTCATCATCTGATTCAGAAACAGTGCGAAACCTCAGATAACACGAATTACTTTGGTAAAAAAGTCACTTATCATGATCATTGTTTTTTCTTTGGAGAAACCTTCTCTGGCGATGATCACGGGTCAGTGCACACTTTCGGAACATGTTCGTGAAAATTCTAAGTAGTTATATTAAATAAAACGAGGATTTATAAACACTGAAAAACACGTTAGTGGCTACAAAGTGTAATTTCTTTGGATTACACGAAAATTATAATAGAGGTAAAGGTGATAAGTAATCACAGCAAAATACTAGTCAATTAGTCAAATACAGACCATGAAATTATGTATGAACTCTGATAAGTAGACAAGCTATAGATAGTAAAAAACTATGATATTGCTACAGCGCATTGTTTCTGTAGTTAGATTATGACTTCTAACGTCTAATGACTCATGAAAATAAGGTGCATACCGGTTAAGTTTTCTCCTTTTCAGTTACTTATTCATTAAACAAACGTACATAGCAAAATTAAAATATTTTGTACAAATTAACTATCTATGTATTAACATTTCTTTAATTAAGGCTTGCAAAGCAACTTAAATTGTTTAACACAGAACTGTTTCTAACAGCCAAACAGGTAATTCAGAATATATTAATTGAGTTAGAATTTATGGCACAAAAACCTAGCCTAAATACGAGGGCTTGTAACTTTTCTAAATAACCGTTTCTTACAAATCTAACCATCAAACAGAAATCTATCACTTACTATCCGATATTCTGCTTTAGAGTCAAGAGCGCAGCCATGCCTGAGTGGATAAAACCGTTTACTGCTCATGGATCGATCGAATTCAAGTGACGGAAAAATATACTATGTGCATAGGTGTCTTCATAGATTTTCCATCGTGTAAAGTAAATATGAGCTAATTTCCCTTAAAAAGTTCTCCACGAAGTCATTTTTCCCTTAAGAAGATACCCTCGTGTACCTCGTGTTTTATTGAACAACTAGATAAATTTCAAACTATTTTTCATTCAATAAAATTCTTTTAACAAGCAACCAGGATAAAAGTACACATTCCAGGTGGATTGATAACAGTCAGATAATTCAGGGATTACAATTATTTTGATTATGGAAAAATATATTACAGCTCCCTGCGCACTGAGAGTTATGACTTCATGGCGGACTTTCTAAGGGAAACTGACTCATATTCGCAATACGTATTAGACGTTTACAAATTAATTCATTACGGAGACCCTTATATTTTCCGACGAAAACTGTTCTGAAAATCAGGATATGCAAATAATCGACTCGATGTGATAATCATTGCATCGTACCAGCGCATGGGTAAGAATGCTTTTAACAACCCAAAATGTAACTTTGTGCATGATACAGAGAATATCCCAGAGATTGATTCTATACGAACATCGAAAATTGCGTAGTTCCTAGTTAAAAGAACGTGATCCATTTCAGCTCAAATTGAGTAAGAAGTAGCTTAATTGCATTATTTGGTACTGGAAATTATCTTCTCCTCTGACTTTAACGTGAGGATTCATTTTCATTTGCATATTATTAAAAATGTCATATTGATCTAAATATAGGACTGAGATCAGATTATTAATTTTAACAACAAATGTCATGGAGCAAATTGTGAAAATTTGCGATTTGGGGCTTATGATGTTTCGAAAATCTTTGGGGTCAAAAATTTATATTTCTATTTGCAATAGGTGTTTTTCATAGTATTAAATAGAGTAAATAACCATCATAAAAAATAAATAACCATTATATTAAATATTATTTAAATTGTACATTTATAAACTAGTCAGGTTCTGGAAATGTTATTTCTGCCATTACAAGAGATCAAGGTTTTCACTTAACGACATTTTGATTCATTCTATAGTGATTCATAGATTTCCTTGTTAAATGAAATGTGTAACGTGTTCTCTTTTCTTTCAATTTAGAAAAGGATAATTCAACTTCAGTACTGCTTATATGTACTGAGAAATAACGGATAGTTATCTTTTGTAGCTTAGAAAAAATCACTTTTTTTTTGGTATTCCAGATGTCAAAAAACCTTCGCAAACATGAAATTCTTAATACAAATGAAGCTCCTAATTTAGTAAACTTTATATAAGCAAAATTCCTAATTAGTTCGAATACAGAAAGAAAGTATAAAAACTATTTAAATATAAAAAAATAGCAAAATAGTTTTAATATAAACCAGAAAGTAGTAAGTAAAAATACCTGGAACTCGCGCATTGATTTGATAATCGACAAAATGAGGTTTTCGCGTAATCTTTGAAATATTCCGTGAGTCGTAAAGATTATCGAAAACTTAAAACTTTATGCTCTAGCGTAGGATTTAAACATAGCATAACGAACTCTCTTTACACCCATGACAAGAAATCGATCCATTGATTATGATTATACTAATTTATATTTTAGCAATTTTCAGCTTTTAAAGTGTTTCTAAATGTGCTCTGGAAGAGTATTTCTAACAGTATTTAAACAGCAGTGAATTATCAACTGAAATGATAGGAAGATAGATTCAAATAATAATGGCTGAACTAAATCCGAATAAAAGATTGAGGGTATCAAAACTAGGATATTTTTGTGAATTAAAACAGAAAAGAGCTGAATGAATTCAGTTTATAATTAATTCACCGAACAGATTCCAAGAATAATGATTAAAGCAAATCTGCATGAAAGATTAACGCAATTAAAAACAGGACATTTTTGCGAATTAAAACTTAGATAGAAATTTGGCAATCCTTAAAACTGAATGACTATATGAGCTTTATTTGCTATTTTAAAGAAGAAAACTGTGAAACTGGTCTTTGGCAGCTTTAATAACAAAAAGTTCAGTCTAACTCTAAAATGAAACTTATCCTACTTGAACTTATCACTCGCTGAATCGGGATTACAACTCAAAATTCCATTTTATAAATAACAAAAAATTTGAAAATTAATCAGGAAAATATCCTGGTCAAAGGCCGTTAACCCGCAGATAAAAAGTCAGAAAAAAATGAAAAATGGGTTGGAAATTTTATTCTTCCTCGAAGTTTATTTTTATTAAGTATATTACTTTCTAAAATCAATTCTATGCTCCACTGCGTAGAATTGATAGTGTAATTGCATTTGCAGTTTTGTAGGATGAGTAATCACTACCATTGTTTACTTCTTTGTTACACCGAATGTGGAGAAAAAAACTAAATGTTTGTTTTTCAGTTCTATTTCTGAGCAAACAAAGATTATTCAGAAACCAGGAAATTTTCACTCTCTTAGACATTGTTTTTGTGTTTATTTAAATTTCTTCAGTCAAGCCTTGCCTTTTTTTTAACATATAAAAGTCTTTCATTCATATTAAGAACTTGAGGCAACTGAAAAATTGCTGACATTTATATAGCTGCAAGAAATTCTTTCGAAATATGAAAAACATAATTGAGTATTTTGTTCCGATTCCGCTAAAAATATTTTGTTTGCATTCTACGTTTTTATTGATTTTATTGAAGTTAGCGTACAAAACTTATTGCCCTTCTGCGTATAAACACCATCATTAGGTTCTTAAAAACTGCTATGTTATGTAAATTCATGATATTGGAACCAAAGAACTGATAAAAAAGTTCTAAATATTAAAATAATCGATTGTTTTAATTTTGAAAGAAAGAGAAATATCGTTATTTAAACAATAATTGATCTAAACTATGCAATATTAATGTAACATTAATATTCTCTTCATCATCATCACTAATTATCATTAAACAAAAGCGTTTTGTTTTGGGGGAAGAAGCCCCATCTTTTGAATTTTCTTCAGCACTATCTCGATTTATGTGTTCTACACTTTTGGGAGAAAAAATCATTTTCGATTGCTTACTTTCAGCTCAGAGATTAATATTAATTTCTTTTATGGAGCTAAGCACTCCCTGCATTTCATTGAAAACCATTAAAATTTCTCTTAAAATATGTGCTTCTTTCAGTAAAAGCCCTTCATTTAGGAAATATGATCCAATTATTCGACTAAGTGGGCACAGTCCATTAATTGTATACTGCTAGCCACCGTAAATCAACACCCTGAAGGAAGCATGCAAATAACATAAAATTTACAACATGCGTTAGCGGAGGTTAAATATGCAAATGATTAGAATTTCAGCTCAGACGCACATCACCCGCGCCTGTGGCGCCACTTCAAAGCGCTATTTAAGGCTTGGAGTTTTCGATGATTTCAAGTTCGACAATTGTGTTTTTCTTCGTGTTTTTTTCAAATAAACAATCCATTATGCCTCGAAGTAAACAGCGATCATCGTTTGACCAAGTATCCGAGTTCGACAGAAGAAGGATAGTCGCCTACCGAGAGCGTGGATTATCTTTCAGGGAAATCGGTAGTCGTGTTAGACGAAACCAAACGACTGTAATGCGGATATGTGACCGTTGTATGCAGGAGGGTAAGACGGACCGACGTGTTCGATCGCATCCACCTCAGTGCACCACTTCACGTGATGACAGGAACATTGTGCGCATAACAGTGACGGATCGCTCAATCACATCACGAACCATAGCACAGCACATTCAATCTGTAACGCATCATCCAGTGTCTGCGCGTACCATTCGACGCCGTTTACAGCAGCTTGGTCAGTCCGCAAGACGTCCATTGCTTTGTCTACCCTTGACGCAGAACCACAGACGTCTCCGCCGTCAATGGTGCGATGAAAGAAGGATGTGGACGGCAGAATGGAATGAAATTGTCTTTACTGACGAGTCACGCTTCTGTCTGCAACACCACGATTGTTGGATTCGAGTCTGGAGACACCGTGGAGAGAGGATGCTAAACAGCTGCGTTATGCACCGCCACACTGGTCCTGCACCGGGTATTATGGTATGGAGCGGTATTGGATATCACTCTCGCACTCCTGTAGTACGCATTGCTAGTACTTTAAACAGCCAACGCTACATCTCCGAGGTGTTGGAGCCAGTTGCCCTTCCTTACCTTCAGGGCTTGCCCACAACCATATTTCAACAGGGTTATGCGCGACCACACGTGGCACGCATTGTCCAAGGGCTCTTCGTCAATCGTCAGATTGAATTGCTTCCCTGGCCGGCTTGCTCTCCGGATCTTTCGCCGATAGAAAACATGTGATCCATGGTTGCTGAACGATTGACCAAGATTACATCCCGAGCTGCCACATCAGATCAACTTTGGCAACGTGTAGCAGCTGCTTGGTCTGCTGTACCCCAAGAACACACCCAAAGTCTCTTTGAATCAATACCTAGGCGTGTGGCAGCGGTGATTTCCAATAAAGAACAATGTCGGCTATTCTGGGTACTGGTTCTGGAAGGAACCACACTTCACAGAAGTCTATAAATTTAATCATTTGATACTTGGTCAACATGTTATCTACTAAATAAATTTTGTTGTGATATCTCTTGTCTTTCTTGGTGTTGAAATTTAGGTGGCCAGCAGTGTATATATATATATAGCCATAAGGACAATTACTCTTAATTATGCCGCATTTTAATATGTCATATGTTACTTATGAGATTTCTGTCATAGATGCTCGCTAGTTGTAATTTCTTTGTTCAAATCGTGTTAGAGCGAAAGGTTTTTTAAGAATGCTGTGTTATGGGGTATCCTTTCCCTCCCTTGTTCTCGAACCGTGTTTCAGCAGAGAGACAGCGGCTTCTTTTCTGGGCTTCATACAGGGGCTTCTTTTCTGGAATCATTATTAAGATTCCTGACATTTTCCCATAACTTTAATCTACATTAGCTACATGTTTTTATTTCTTAGGTCTTGTGAATAACGTTTATTCATTTAATTTTTTGTATTTTGTCGTTTTAAATATATTTCCTGCCCAGTAACTTAATTCCTCTAATATACAGAAACATTTTAATTCCCACAAAATGAACATCACATGCTTTGGTCTATTGAAAGCAGTAACAGAAATTATCAGTACCAAATACTTATGTTTAATTCCTCATTTTAATTATTAAGTTTCGATAAAAGCTCTTTATATTCCATTAATCAAACGTGCTAACTTTAATCTTGTACGTTACAAAAATTTAAAGATTCACGATTTAAGCTGTGTTAAAAATTTACATCAGGGGTTCCGATCCTTTTCCTTCCCTCGAACGCTTTAAAGGAACGGATTTCTTCATTGAGCCCCTTATATTTTTCTCTATAATATTACAGTATAAACTTAATCATAATATAAATAATTTCATTTAAATAACTGAAAGACAACAATTAGTTTAAGAATGTGAATAAAAGTTGTAGCGTCATTAGAATTTTTTTTAAGCAGGAGATGTGAAAAATGAGCAATGCCCTCGCCAGGACTCGAACCTCGGACCTCTCGAATACTTCATGCTGACCATTACATCACGAAGGCATGCTAAGAAGGCGGGAGAAATACCTTATATACTTCCCCTTTTCAAAGGTGACTGGAGATTAGGGGACACATTCGTCAAATCCTGGTGATGGAGAATCATCCTCCACCACCTTTTTAGCTCAGGCACCACTGTAGAGACATTAGGATTTTTTATGCTGAGAGAATTGAAAAATGAGCAATGCCGAGACTCGAACCTCTCGAATACGTACTGAGTGTGCTGACCATTACACCACGAAGGCATGCTAAGAATACGTTATAAAATTTTGAAAAAATAGTTTATAAGATTTATATTTAATTATTTTTTGTATTATTATTATTTTTAATTTTAGAAATATGAATAAGTTTTTCAGAAACAAAATCACAGTTTCTAATTGCACCAAAGTTCGATTTTAATTAACGTTGTGGCTGCTACTTAAATTAGTTTTTTAAATCTACTCGTTCAAAATAATCAACCTTTTTCTTGTTTTCTACACTATTTCTGCTTCCTACGCATTTTTTTTTTATTGTTTTCTTGTGTTTCTACATTTTACTTTTTCATATCGCATTTATTGCATAAAAAACTGATTTTTTATGCAATAAATGCGATATGAAATAATATGAGTAATAATCAGTTATTTATTGCATAAAAAACTGATTATTATTGATTTTTAAGATATTACATAATGTTAGTGTATTTTTCCCTTACATTTATTTTTTATGATTTCTCCCTTACTACATGGCACAACTTTGTATCGATAAACAGTTAATTATTAATGATATTCATAATTTCTTTGTAATAAATAGGGTCTTGACTATGTCGATCATTTGCCGGTGCATATCCGACTATAGACTCCCAGTAGACCCTACCATCATCATTGACCCCCATGATGTGAATAAAGACACTGTTGGAAAGCCTTGATTTACATCAAATATTTAAATTCAGCCAGGGGCCGATTCAAGGTTCGGGAAAATCATAACTGTAATCAGATCTGCAAATGATATACTTTATTTTGAATCTGAACTACAAAAATCAACAGATAATTCTGTTATTCGTGAAAAGTTTTCTTGTAGCAGTTGCCGATATTGTCTTTTGAAGTAAGCAGCACTTTCTTTGGGAAGAGAGAAATGTTGTGCTTTGAGAAAATAGAATGTTTACAAGCTGTATCGAATCTGGTCAGAAAGCTTATCAGTACAAAGAAGCAATTTAGCTAACTGCCAAACCTATTGTTCAAAATATTTAATTTATTTTAATCCTTGCTGTTGTTATAATTAATTAACTTCTGTAGCTATTTTGTTATTTCTATTTGTTTTCATCATACATTTATTTTACTTAAGTTTGTTATTTACTTTTTATTGTGACTGAAACTTAATCTATTAATATATTAGTTATCTCTTTACATTTCTTTCAGTTTCAATTACACACTGTTTATTGTTTTATTTATTTACATTTATTCGAGGTCCCTGTCCTCATTCTGTAACGCTCTAGCAAAATTAATTTTAGAAATTAAAAATTGTTTAGTGTAAAATGTTTTAGTTCTGTCTGCATTGAAAACGTTTTCAGGCTCAATATCTGAGGTATCTTGGCCCATATTATCTTTCAACAACAATCATGTCTTTGAGTATAAACACTGTACAGATCATTACGCATTTCGAACGGAAAGATTAGCTGTGCTCTCCCTAGGATTCGGACCAAGGATCTTTCGACGGTTAGCTGAACAGGCACTTACACCGCGAGAGTATGCGCGGGGAAATGCGATAATTTCTTTTAAATTACTGCGCAGCTAAGATCTATGTAACTTGGTTTACGAGTTCCTGTTTAACGAAACGTTGGAGTTATGAACTTAGCTTTTAAAAATAAAAAATTAAGTTAAATTTAAACGGAAAATTGCAATTGTCCAGATTTTTGCATTTAGAGTAGAATAATGTATAGTAATGTAACGTAACTACGATAAATCCATCTCGAAAGCATAATTCGAATTATTAATCATATTTTACTTTACAGACTCTTGTTTTATGAATAACTCTGAGGAAATAATTACAGTTAAGTGCCGATTAACTGGGAGAGAATTAAAGAGATATGGTTAAAAATATTACGTGTGTTTAATTGCGGAATGATGGAAAAATTATTATCACAAGCTAATCAGAGTAAAACAAAACTGTCTACTGAATATACAAAAAGAAAAGTAAAACGTGTGGCATAATAGCAATGAAAGCATATGATTGAGTAATCATTAATAACTTAGTTTTTATCATCTCTAATTACGTTTATCCTTCTATTATTTACAGTGATTTTTTTTGTTTCGAATACTGATTTAGTTTGAGTGATCAAATGAATTTATTCTCCATATTAAGCTGTTTAATTATGCAAGTAAACTGTTAACAGTACTTTTTGGTTAAATATAATATGGATTGTTCCTTTTTATTGCGTTTTTTCTTATGCTCTGGGAAAACTTCGGTTTTGAGTTAACCATGGACATTATTCTCGGTATTACTGTTGGCTGTATTTTATGAAGTATTCCTGTACTTATCAAACAGGAGGGATAGAGGCAGCCCTAGAGAAAATATCTCTAAAATTTTATTTTTTTTCTAATTCATTGTAATTTAATAACAGAAACAGAAATCATTCTTACAAAACACAATGATAGTAATAGCGTTAGCTATTTAACTGGGAAGTGCGCTTAGCGTAAACTACCTGTATTCAATGAAATTATCCACACGGTAGTAGTAAGTTTCTAAGAAAATTCCTCATTTAACAGAAGAAACAAATATTTATCTGTAAACTGTAAAGTTACCTAATTTAATGTTTTTCACTTTTTAAAGGCTCTTTTTTACAACACTGGTTGTTTGGGCACATCAAAACACTCAAGAATTGTTTGTTTAAAGGTGGGAATGCCTTCGTAGGGTATTTTATATGAAAATTTGGCTTTGTGTTGCACTTGAGGATTCCAATCGCTTGTCAATTTCGTATTTAACCTCAGGTTCCGATCTTGGGTGGAAACATTTGCAACTTTATAACAGCTCTACAATTAATAGGTCTCCATGTCAAGACCCATAAAAGTGACGTAATTTTCCTAGAATTGTGATTGTATAAAGGTTCATCCCTACTTTAATTGATAACAGAAATAATATTTTAAATTAAATCTAACGTAGTGCTGGAATTCACCGGAAGATCAGGTTTATAACCTCTTGGTAATTCTTTAATATAATGGGCTCAAATATTTGTTTAAATGCCTCCGTTAAATCCGCCATGCTAAATTGCCTCCATTTATTAAACTTCACAATTATTTGAAATTTTTATTTAATAAATGTCCTTTTTTTCCCTCATTTTTAGCCCAAAGGGACGTTAGCCCAGAAGGACTATCAGTTTCGAAGCGGCATTTTGCGTCGGTTCACTATAAATGTCCATTTCACTTTTCAAATTGTTGCCACTAAATATTATCTCCCTGTATTATATTTAAAAAAATAAATACTGAAGAATCCGCATGAATGCATGTATGTTTCTCGCATTGTGAAAAAACGGGTACCTAGAGCCATCAAATTTTGAATAACGTAGTTCTCCACCCTAATATGGGCATTTGGAAGCCCGAATTTGGAATTTGTTTTAATTCATTCATTTATTTAATGTTCTTTATTTCATATTTTGTAAACTTTTAACGAATTTTTAATCAAAACCTCAACGATTTTAAAGCGAGCAATGGGAATACTGTCCGAAAAAAAAGCATTTTTATCTCCAGCTGGCGAGACTGTCTATCAGAAATTTTAAAGATATGCTGTTTTTAAATATTTTTAGCCCGACGGGACATTAGTCCAAATGATCTCCAAACGTGTATATGTATGTAAATGGAAAGAAACGCCTCTTTTGACGTAATATAAAATCTGAAAGAATTCATTTTTTTAACTTCCTGATATTTTTATATTTTTTAAATATTTTTGATAATCGAAACATATAAACCGAACTTTCCCAAAATTTTTCAATTTTTACGTTACGCACTGTCATAAATATCATCCTCAGCCATAAAAATTATTGTCATTGCGAGAAAATGAAGGTCTTTCATTCATCGTAAACGCAACCTCGCACTGAATAAGTTCTCGGAGTAATTGTTATTCGGCTAAACATACCATATTTAATTTATCTCTCCAATTTAACCTAGCTGTAACTGTTTAACAACTTCAGCGATTTAAAAAGCCGTAAACGCATTTCTTCTAAATTTAGATCTCTATTTTATTTTTTAATAATATATATAACTGATAAAAATTAAAATACCCGCAATGCTATTAGGCTTACGAAACCATATTTCTAACACAATATATTTCGTATCGACTACAGAATAATTTCTTAACTACTTAATGCTAAGTTATTAGTATGTCACACTAATAAAAATTTACACAAGTGGGGAAAATGTAGTACAGCACCCAATGAATTTTCTGTGTAAAAGCAAATAGAATAATGAAGTAGAGAGTACGAGCTGCATTGTCCCAGATTAAAATAGTAATAATAAGCAGAACAAGATTGGAAATTTTTATTTCTTTCTAAAGTAAATAAATAAATAATTGCAACTTTATCATTTTTCCTTCTGTATCATATAAAATCTCTAAAAATGTATCTCACATGAAATAAATAACGACACGCCCTCAATATATAGAACACAAAATGTACAAAAAATAATAATAGTGAGAGATGTAAAGAAACACTACACAATGGTTCAATCGCATCCCACCAATAGCTGTAAAATCGTTGTAAAGGAAGAAGGTCGTGCTTATCGAAGCATGTGCGAGAACGATTCGGCCGGGAAAGAAAGTGCTGATTTTTCTTTTATGTAGATTTTTTACCTCATGATATAATCTAATAACGTTAGACCCTCATTTTATCTTGGAGAAAAATGATATGCGGCTTTCAGTCGTAGCGTGAGAAGCTACACTTTAGCTTTTTAGGTAATGGCAAGAAATCTTTCACCCGTGCAACAAAATAATTTGTAACAAAAGCGCAAACCTCATTCTGCAAGTAAAAAAACTCTTGCCAGAGTAAATTCCCTTAGATATTTTTGGAGATAAAAATGAGCTTTCGGGTTTTCTTTATTCTAATGGATTTGAAGCTAAAAATGTAATGCATATGCGAGTTTCAGAGATAGAAAATAATATTCATATAGACTAAAATATGACTGATCATAAGGTCATCAGTAATTACTGAAAAATAACCAAAAATTAAACTTTGGTCAGTATTATAATCAAAAAAGGGTAGTTTTATAAGGTATTTCTGACGCCCTCTTAGTACGCCTTCGTGGTGTAGCGGTCAGCACGCTCGGCGCGTATTCGAGAAGTTCGGGGTTTGAGTCCCGACGACGGCATTGCTCATTTCTCATGACTCCTGCTTTCAAAAAATAACTAATGTGTCTACAGTTTTACTTAAAAAAGTGATTTTAATTTAAAATGCAGCTATGTAAGACTGCACTCCAAGCAGCGGAAACATTTAAAAAAAATCTAACAGTAAGTAAATTTTCCTTTGTCTGTCAAAAGAACTCTCACCCGACGAAACGCAGATTTATAATGTTTATATGTGTCTCTCAACATGTGGTACCGAGACTCTAACAGAACATCTCCAAGTTCTCTCATGAATTATGCGATTAAGGTGATATTGCGCGTAAATGACAATAAAAAGTGAAAACGGCAATAAAAAGAATTCTCTATCTGTACTCTCAGAACCGCCGTCCAGCCAGTATATGGTTAGTGACGCTGA
Organism: Stegodyphus mimosarum; assembly: GCA_000611955.2. NCBI lineage: Eukaryota > Metazoa > Arthropoda > Arachnida > Araneae > Eresidae > Stegodyphus > Stegodyphus mimosarum. The sequence continues at coordinate 461,279 of KK114070.1, forward strand.
CTGTCGTACCGAGGGGCCTAGGTTTCAATATCGGAGAAGGTGTGGATGTTCATAAGCATATAGTGTCTGTGCGGACACGGTGAGCCGAAACCATCTCGAGTATTAGTGGTAGGAGACCTTCGTACCGCTTCTTGGGTGTTCACCCTCAAAACTGAGGTGAACTTTAACAATTAGCAAGACCCGGCGATGCTGCTATTACGTTTCAGAATGCACAGATGAAGACCTTGCTTCAACCTGTACCTATACTCAGTACCATTCCTTAAAGTTAACAGTTTCACAGGACGCATTATTTCGAGAAAAGATATCAGGAAATATATTCGGCATAAAACGAGAATTCACTAGCTAACTTGCAGTATAACAAATTTTCTACAGCAAAACATTCGACTGATAGCCACACTGGGAGACTTACCTTTGTGATAAACACTTTACATCCATTACATTAAATCTCTGCCAATTTTGATTTTAAAGTACGTCTGTTATTCTTTACTAATTTTTTTCTATATTTACTATGCTAAAGTTATTACACTTCTTCGTTCTATAATGGCTCTCGAATCTATTCGAACGATGTTTTTTGGTGATATCTCTACGTACGGACAAAGTAAAGGACTCTTTTTCCCAAAACGGATTGTAAAATGGATTTAAAATGGATTCAGAGAGATTTTTTTCCTGACGTCTGTACATACACAAATATTTCGTATAACTCAAAAATGGATAGGCGTAGAATGTTGAAGTTTTGTATATGATATTATTATAAAATGTAGTTGTGCGCCTCTCTTCTTCGTTGCAATAGGCGGCAGCAAGAGTATACATAAATGTATTGCCACTCTATTACCCGGCTCGCTGAGTCCAATTTTTCAATTCTTAGTTGTAGAACTATCAACAAGTTTTTATTTAAAAGTGGCGCTAACCATAACGAGGCCACCATTTATTTACATTTATTTTTATTAGAACAGTGAATTAAATCGGTTGGTGCATCAACTTCAGTGTCTCTTTGCCCAGTGTGACAGGAAGTTAACTTTTAATTTTGTGCACTGAAAAGTTTGTCTTCCTGCCCGCTGGCCGAATTGCTGATTTGGCGTAGAAACTCTAATTTTAATTGTCAGAATTGTTTTTAACTGTATTTGATGTTTTAGGTTTTTCCGCATTTTAAAATTTTTAATTAAGATTGAGTTTTTATGCATTTTTGCCTTCCCGCGAAGTGAGAATTGAACTGATTAAATTAGAAATATATCGCTAATGAAATTCGAGGAAATAAGTTTAAATGAAGTGAAGCAAAAAAATGTGTGTACTTGAATAGGCCGTACAAGAAAGTCGCGTGGTCCCACATCAAGTACTTTCATACCGAGATGAGTACAGACAGACGGACAAAGTAGACAGATTTCTTGTTTTTTCCTCGCTTTCAGCCCGCAGCTGATGTGATTTTAGTCGCAGTGATTACATGACTATTCGTGCAATATATGAAGTATAAGTTTATAAACGATGATGTTTGTAGTTTCTAACCGATGATGTACACAGTTTCTTTGAAATATAAGTTTCTTAACGATGATGATACTTGTTTCTAAGAGAGGCCGAAACATTTATCGATCATAAGAAAACGATTTTGCATATATTAACATTGAACTGATATATATCTATATTAACGCAAACAGAAATATATCACAATTCTGTGATTTACTTTGGACGTCATCCAACATTTTCTGCTAATTGTAATGTGAGCTGTCAGTTCAAACAACTTAATTATAGGGATTTAGTCTTTTCACTTTATTGCGATAGTAAGTAAAATCCAGTGAAGTAGAAAATTACAATAGCATTTATAAAATTATTTCCTTCGTTATATTCAATGTTTTGTCTAAATAAGTGTTGCTGTGTCAAAAGCAAATTACGCCACAAAATGCATTATGTATGAAGTCTCAATAGCTAAAACGTAAGCTTAATTTGCCATATCAGGAAGCTACAGACAAATGCACTTACCTTTTTTTTTCCAGATAATTTATTAAAATACTTAAAAAAAGCATGGTATTAAAACTATTTACAGTATCAATGATGCAAAATAATCAGCTTAAACAATGCTTATTAAGCAAGAATTTTAAGCAGCCTAATTTTGCATTTAATTTTGCTTTCACACAGTCGTTGTTTCGAAAGAAATTAGCACAGCATGTGTTCATGTTATTTAAAAACTTCTGTCATTATTTTTAAAACTGAATGGTGTAACTTATCATTTTAATGCAAACGAGTTGCGGGAATACCTCTTGGCAATAAGCAAACTGATATATTAAATCGCCTGAAATTAACTTTCTCTCTGTTTTTCTCTGATTTTCTACATATCTTGTTTAATGCCAATGTAGACAAAAGTACGTTTATTCCGAATAGCCAATGTAAATGTGTACCGAATTCAGAAAAATAATATTTGCTTCAGTACGTTTGTGTCACAAACTGGCATTTTAATTCTTGTATATCACATTAGGTTAATTACTTGTTTAAATTATTCGCGGTTTTCATTTTATTTCTCAAGCTGTGTACTAAAGTATTTATTATCCCAAAGGAGCGTTAGCTCAGAAGGGCTATTAATTTCGTTATAGCATTTTGTGTCGATTCGCTGTAAATGTCCGCATCACTTTTCAAACTGTTGCCACCAAATATTATCGCCTCGTGTTACATTTAAAGAAATTAAATAATGAAGAATCTGCATAAATGTATGTATGTTTCTCGTATTGTGGTAAAACAACGGTATCTAGAGCCATCGAATTTTGAGTAGCGTAATCCTCCTCCGAATACGGGCATCTAGAAGTCAAATTTGGAATTTGTTTTATTATCGATTTGATATTTTGTAACACTTTAACGAATTTTTGATTAGGAAATTCAACGATTTCAAAGCAAGCAATATTGCAGCACTGTACAAAAAAAATCTTTTTTATCTCCAGCGCGCTAGACTGTGTATCAGAAATTATAAAGATATGCTTATTTTGCTCATTTCTAAATTATTTTGCGATACTGCTGTTAAAAGTGCGACGAACATGATATTTAATAAATATAGATAACACAGAAAACGCTCCTTTGGACGTAATGTAAAATCTGAAAGCTTTCAGATTTTTTTAATTATTATTCTTAAAACTTTTCTAGATTTATGATCTTTGTCTAGCAAACAAATTTCAAAAATTTATTTGAGAAAGGGTATACATATGAAAAAGAATGTTAAAGACTAATGTAATACATTAGACTTCCAGACTAATGTAAAAGAATTTAATAGAAATAAAAGATAGTGTAAATGATTTCAATATCACTATACTTAATGTAGCATTAAGTTCGAAGATATTGAATTAATAGAATTTTTCATGTATTTTTTCCTCTCCTGGGTCTGTTAATTAAAAAGTATTGAATTTATCAAAAACTATTTTTGTGGTCAACTGGAACATTCGAAGTTTAAATGCGAATTTATTTTCTTTTCACTTTAATTTTACATTGAATTTTAATTGTAGTTAAGTGATAAAGTTTTCGTTACACAGCAGAATGATAGTTTCAACCTTTTTTTTCCTTATATACCCTTTGTTTTAAAATTCCTAGCCAGTTTTTTACCATAAAGCATAGAAAATGCTGAAACTCTAGATTAAAATTTTTATCAGATCGTTATTACAGCTTTCTATAAGAAATCCTTAACATTGCTTTACAGGAGTTAAAATCTTTAATTTTTACTTTTTACAATAAGCATAAATTTTGCTTAACATAACTATAGGGATCGAGCTTATTTACTATATGTTAGATTTCGTAATGTTTATAAAACTGATTTTTTAGTTAAAAATGCCCAAATATGAATATTTGCATCATTTAAAACGTTTTTGTATGTGGAAGTATGTATGTGTGACCAAAGATTGTAAATATAAAGACCGCGTAAGAACTTGTATGGACACTGTGTAGTGAAGACAATGAATATAATGACAAAGCGGTAGTGGAGCCGTACTGTTACTTCAGTGCTTTTTGTGTGAAATTACGTACTTTGATAAGTCGTGAGATAATATTTCTTAATATATTAGCTATACAAATTTCTGAGCCAATGCAACAGTAGAAACCAATGTCTTTTTTACATTAATCTTTGTCTCCAGACGCCTACGCTCGCTAGCGGTCAAGTGATAAAGTGCTGAACACTAGTACTAGTTTGGTCTGGAGTTTGAATTCCGGTGAACGGGCTGGCCGCATTGGTGTTTTTGTGATTTTCTCCGTGTGTAACGTGTATATGAGCCAATTTCTCTTAGGAAGTCCCACGAAGGCATCCTTTAAGCAAACAGCGCTCGGCTACTTTACCATAATCAAATAAAAGAAATAACAGAATAAATCTAAATGTAGAGACTATTAAAAAAATATATAAAAACAAACAATTCTATTAGGAATTCTAAAGGTATGCTGCTTTTTAAAGATTATATGATTTCACCCCTTGAGGGTGTCGATAAAATGAGTACCAAGTTCGCTTGGAGACTAAACGCCAGGGGTCCTGCGATAGGCTGACCACTTGTCCAGGAAAAGATGCATGAGCACTCCGGAGCCCACGGTCTAGGAAACAGATATCAGGGCACTATCAGCCCTGGTTCTCTAAGGAGTGTTTATGCCGCCGAGTTTAGTTCAGTTTAGTTTTATATTATTTCGTTGTTGTAGCATTTCGTTTTAAGTAACGTAAGGGAGAAGAAAGTGAGGTTTTATAAGTAAGGCTAAAATAACAGATAAAAAAGTTGGTCAAACTGAGAGAAAACTGAAAAAAAAATGTATGGGAGCACTTAATACTCTATGTGAAGTTCTAAAGATATGCTGCTTTTAAAAATGTTGCGATTGTTAAGTCGTTGATTTGTGAATCCGAAATACTGTACGATCAGAGGATATACTCATACTACGACTAATGTGATATTTTCAAATTAAAGCATGAAAACGCATGTGGACGTGAGCACGTATATTTATCAATATTCATTGTATGAGAGAATAGAATTATAAAAAAGTGGTTATATTTATAAGTAATACTGAACCATAAAGTTTATAAACAACTTGTAATTTATTTACAAACAATCAACCGGATGTGATAGTTAGCTCGTTGCTGTTCTGACAGTTCCGTGTCTTAATATAGAATTGATGGTAGAGCCATATCAGATTTTTTTTAAATTCTGATTGCGTGATTGGAGCAATTAAATGCAGACACTTCATATGATTATCATCACAAATCCTGTAGTTTACGATTTTCTCTTTCTCTCCAAAAACTAGAAATAAAGCCATAATCCTTTTCGCGCGGTTTACTTTGGGCTCACTGACTGCTTCGTATTTGTAGAGACGCAGAGATTTAGGCTAATTTTGAAGTACTTTTCCAGTTAAACTCCGTATGCTTACGATGCTTTTATACGACTTACAAAAAAAAGTCGCTCATAAACCTAGCCATTTACAGGAATTTGTTCCAGTTTTTTTATCACTTTTTTGAATATATCTGCCAATGTGCTGCGTTCGATGTTTTTCTGTGTTAGCGGTAAACTATTCTGCAACAAAATATGACTTTTTCCCCTTTCCCTTATCTTATTGGATGAAATATAAATAATTTATAAGAGTGCATTTCATAAGGATATCATTAAATATTATTTAAAGATGTGTGAGAAAATATTAAATTTTTAATTTGCGAATACGTCTTTGAAAGCCTACCGGTATTTCTTCAGTAAAAATAGTATCTTCCCATAACTAATAGTCGATTCTCTTAAGAACACTGAAATACAAGTATTTTGCCTTCGATTCGGCTGTAGGTGTTGAAGAGGTCGACTGCAGAAACTTTTTTGAAATGTTTTGTACCAAATTTAGTACGTAAACATTAAAGGTAAATTATACACCTACGACATCAACTGTCCTCTCCATACGCTTTGCAAATAAATCCGTTGGTAAAATTTTGTCTTACTAAGGCCGCGAATGATTTTGATCTCATATCAGTTTCACCGAACTTCTGTTAATTATAAAGGATTTTAAAACGAATATGTACGAAAACGGAGAGGCCATACATTCAAAAATAGGAGATAAAATTGAGAGTAAAACTATGAATTATATTCATTTTATAAATTTATAAGGTTGTATTTAGTTTGATACTTGAACTTTAGTCCTACAACTCTACTAGCCAAGGAGAGAATTATCACTATGTTTGAAATGTTACGACAAAAACTTCTGAAGATTTAAAACAACTTCTTAGTAAAGTAAACTTTTAATTAAACAGACACTACTTGTGCTACAGATAAACCACTACTTGTGGCGATGTAAAATAAGCAAATGCAGACACTTAAATTTAAACTCTGATAGTTCTGATATCTGGTGAGGAGTATGCAAAGAAAGAAGTTAAAGTTAAGATCAAAATCATAATGATTGATCAGTTTAAAATGAGAACTTTACAAATTCATCTCTCTCTAACAAAATCTGATAGTTTGGACATTATCGCATGAACTGGCAATCGATAAGTTCTAAATCTCAATCTATATGCCATCAAAATACATTTTAATTCTCACCATTATTTTTATACCGCACATATTTATTATATACTAATTTGAAAGAAAATTTTTCGATGAAAGGTATTTCAAATATATCAAAATTGCATTAGAAAGGTTCACACAAAAAGCAACTATTTTCCTGCAGCGTTAAATAAATTCGTATTTCCCATATCGTAACGGATTTCGTATTTATTTAGCTATTTATTTAGAATTGTAATTAAAACTGTTTTATTTTCCCGTGCAACGCAGACGATTTTTGAAGAGAAAGCTATGTCGAAAAAGTAAAAATAAAAGTGCGCTGCATTTAATATTTAATAAAAAAAATCTCATAATTGCTGTTGCCATCTAGAAAAATCGAGAAAAATCCGAAAAATAGATATTACCAGAATGTTCTAGGGAATAATTAAAAAGCTTATAAAAGCCAAATTAAAAGACCTCAGCTCAGTTGCATTTGATCGACAGATAAAAATTCTGTTATGTGGTGAGTATTCTTTTACCTGCTTAATAACTGTTATTTGTCAATGTTATGTTAATTAACGTTTTACGTATTCTATGATTATCGAAGTTGTTACTGCTCTTTTCGCAATAGATTGTAGGCTCAACTTGACCAATGGTGAGTATATTGACTTTTGTACCTAGTAACTATTTGCGTGGTTATCCAATTTACGCACCATGAAAGGTAAAGAGCTAAATTTTAATGGAATACGGATTTCGACAATTGAATCGGTTACCCGAAGTATCAACTCAATAAAAATGACGAAGTTCTTCAATAATTCGCAAATTCACGATGAAGATCCTAAAAGGAGTAATTTAATCCGCGCCAAAAAAGCACAGGATTATGATACCGAATTAAACACCTTAAAAATTCTCTTAGAAGAATTCCAAAAATCTCAAGATTCCTCTTCAGAGACAAAATCAAATGAGAGTATAAAAGCTTCTAACACCCCAGTTGATAGTGGCCCGTCCAACATCACATGCAAATCAAGCTGGCAAAAAACGTGCTTTTACTGACAGTGATGGATTTACTTCACCAATAAATTCAGAAAAAAGACCACCAACAACTTCAACTCATACTGAAATTAAACAATCTAATAAATTCGCTAATTTAGCAGAAGATGACTGCATGGATGATGAAGATTCTGGCGCAAACTCCTTATCAACCAAAAGTTAACATCCCGCCCATAGTTTTGGATGATTTCACAGGCAATTGGGAAGCCATAAAAGATGAAATGGAAAAGAATGATATCACTAATTACCGCGGCAATATGAAAAGCGGATCCCTTATTATTCGACTCTACGAAATTGATCACTGTCGATTTATGACAAAATATTTCCAAACAGTAGGCATGCAATTTCATAGCTTTAAGCTAAATTCTGAAAAACCTCTCAAAGTAGTTGTTAAAAATCTCCCAAACAACACAAACCAGGAACTTATTCAGAAAGAATTAGTCAGCAAAAATATTCCAGCTTTAAAAGTTCAACAGCTTACCTCGGTAAGAAATGGTTAATTAGTTAACATCCCTATCTTCCAAGTGGACCTTAAAAAATCCATAGAAGGAAAAATAGTTTACAGAGTTCACACAGAAGACTAGAAGTCGCAAGCGAGACTTACCGATCTAAACCGGGGCCCGTGCAGTGCCATAAGTGCCAGAGGTACGGGCACTCACAGGATCACTGTAACTACAAATCTAGGTGCTTAAAATGAGCGCAATTTCATGAAACTTACATTAGCCCTCAGACGAAAGAGGATGGAAAACCAGCAATGTGTGCCCTCTGCGGAGATGGGCATGTATCATCCTATAAGGGTTCAGTAAGCACCCGAAAAATATCAAAAAAGCTATAGAAGCAGCTAAAAATAAAAGAGAAGCCCAAAATTCAGGGAATCAAAATAAATCTAACTTCGGTAACGAAGAATTCCCCTCACTACATAAAAATGGTGAAAAAATCACACGGAGATCAACTCAGCTTGGTTATGAAAGAAACCACAAAATCCCAAAGATAATGAACTTTCCTTATTTGGATGGATCAAAATACACCTTAATAAAGCTAAAGGATTCCTAAATAACTTCAAATCTACAAAATCCATAATGGATAAGTTAGAAGTCGGCATAGCTGCCGTAGATTATTTCTCAAACATAAGCTTAGATTTCTAAATTATGTTTGTCGCATATGCAAATTAGTGTTTCTACATGCAAAATGCGGTTCGCACTTATCCTTATCACTATGTAAATACTCATCCGAACTTGTGATGCTCGGAATTCGAAATGGTACGAAGGGTGTAAGCAATAAATACTGTTTCTACCTTTAGAGTTGAAAATTGCTCTGAGGCGATGGTCTAAAATTGAAATTGCAAGCGATAACCGCTTCGCCGATAGTTATGGAATTGGCTGTTCGGGCTGGTGACCCAACATGGCAGATCTTGTGATGCTAAACGCCGACATTGTACATGTTTACTTTTATTTCACTTTAGCACTGGTTGCGATGAAGTCCCGCCCATAAGTTTCTCTTTTATCGTCAATTAAATATCATCGGGTAGGAACTTTTAGTATTTTTCCAATGAACTTTGAACTATTATTTAATGGAAAATACTATTAATCAAGTTATTTAATGAATCTGATCCATTTTTCGTATCACTACTGCAAACTCAGAACCAGCCAACCAGAATCACTCCATTACTTTCATCGCATCGGCTCGAACTTTACATGATTTAAAAATTGAAATTTCATGATGATTCATTTGTATTTTTGCCTCTGTGCGTTGGTGTATTACTTAATACACCTTATTTTTGATACCAAACAAATGTTGTTTTGTTACAAATTTGAATATACTCGTTAAAACTCTCAGTAGTTGTGTACCAGAATGTATGACACGATACTCGATACTCAGCTCAGTTGTAGCTGTTTTAAGCGAAATGTTGTTTACCTAATGCTGTTATTGATTGTAGCGAATTCGCTGTGAGATTGGATTAACTTTCTCTGTTTTGAATTGAGTTCTGTTTAACATGAGATATTGTGATATTGTACGAATATTTCTGAAGAATTATTTCAGTATTTTGTTTTATTTCTTGTGAAAAGAATAAATTTTATTAACTTTTTAACGACTTGTGCATTCAATCCATTACGAACCCGAACGCACGCAACAATATTTTTTATATTTTACAAACATGCATCATGTATAATAATTCAAATTGTGATAAACCATATTTTATTCAATGTTCCTGATACCATTAATGTTATTTTATCATTTTATGATAAATTACTTGCAAATAAATTTGTTGAAAAATTCCGTAAATTAGAAGAAAATAAGTAAAAAGCTGCTTTTTGTCCAAAAATTTCGAATTATAATTCTTTTTTATGTTTCTCCTTTAAAAGTAATTTTTAATAATAAATTTTACCCAAAATAAAATATTAAGCAAAGCACCAATAAACGTAGAGCGTCAGATATAGCGAATTGGTAGATATGTTCGAACTTTTATTCGATTCTTGTTGCGATGCAATCCAAACTACTTGTCCTTGACGGAAAGAAATGAATTTAAATAACATGAATATTCTTTTCAAATTAGCCTTGATTTTTGTGGCTTGTCCTTGAAAGGTGTGCACGCTCTCTTCTCACAGATATTCACTTTAAGGTCCTTTATAAGCATGCAGAATTTGGACGAAAGCTCTGATATAAGATCATACACTTCCCTAGTCAGCTATGTTTCTGAAAGAAACACGATTTCAACAGCTACTATACTGTTTCTAACAAGTGATGTAGTGATAAGCCTAACAAGTGATGTAGACCTTTACATTTATTTAAATTTAACTATCGCAGTATGCGAATGAGATAATACACTCACTTCCAAAAGCTAAGCACGAAGATGTAAAATGCAAAAACATCAACAAATACTGCTTTGATTGACACAAAATTCAGCAGGAAAGTAGCATAAGTAGCATATTTTATGCATAAAACAAAATCAATAATTATATACAGAAATGAAAACAATATTAAATTTTTGTGAATTATCAGATAATGACATACTGGAGACTTAAACAGAATTATGTATAAAGTGAAAATAAACAGCATAAAATAAAAAAAGGACATTAATATGGTATGTGATCCCCCCTCATCTGTATGCAAAGTTTACACTTTGTGACCATGCTTTCAATTAGGTGGTAAAACACCGCAGAATTAAGCAATCGCCATTCCTCTTGTAGAGCAGTTTCCAGCTCATCTGTGGCTGGAGTGGCTGGAGGTGGGAAACGTGAAGATACAGCACGGCCGAGAACATCCCAAAGATTTTCACTGGGATTAAGGTCGGGTGAATATGCTGGCCACGCCATACGCGCAATCCGTTCACTTTCCAGATAGTCATCGACGATGTCAGCTCTATGGGGACGTGCGTTATCGTCCATTAAAACAAAAGTAGGGCCAACTGCTTCAGCGTACAATCTCACAATGGGTTCTAGGACTTCATCTCGATACCGGACAGCCATCAAAGAACCCCCGTTTAAAGATGTGCAGGTCGGTGCGGTATCCTAATGAAATCTTGCCCACACCATAACGCTTCCGCCTCGGAATGCGTGATGTTCGGTGATGTTTTGGGACTGATTACATGTTCCTTGTTCACGCCATATCCTTATACGCTTGTCATTTGGCTCCAGAGCAAATCTTGACTCATCAGTAAACATGACATTGCCCCAGTCAGACGCATTCCAATTGACATGTTCCTGGCACCACTGTCATAGTGCCCATCTTAATTGGACGGATAGAGGAACACAGACTCGAGGTACCCGGACGTACAGTCCACTCATATGTAATCTTCGGCGTACAGTAGCTGCAGATATCGCCTTACCAATGGACGCTGTAACCATAGATGTCACACGTGTGGAGGTCGCTCTGCGATTTCGCTTGGCTACAATAGCAATATATCGATCTTCCGAGGGATTGTAATCGGCTACGGGCTACGGGCCTTCGAACAACTGTCCGTGTGGTTTGGAATTGTTTCCATAAACGCGAAATTACAGAATGATAAATGCCAAAGAAAAGAACAACATTTGCGATCGACTGTCCTGCTTCAATGCGCCCCACAGCACGCCAGCGCTCAGAATCTTCTATTCGTCTTCTGGAAGTCATAGAAACATGTATGTTTTGAAAACAAATTGTACGAAAGTTTTAAACAGCTTCTATCAGCACTTCTTCTGTAATCCTTCATAAAGCTGGCTTCTTATAAGACTGCCTTTTTTGCATATTTCTTGACATGAAAGCACGATTGGCTGTTACCTAACATATATGCATACTTCCATCTACCTCTGCAGCGAATTGCATCCTCTTCAATTCTGATTGGCTTCCGGAAATTAGCATTTTCCTCTCCGTGCTTAACTTTTGGAGGTGAGTGCATTTATCTCAAATAAGTTTATTAGCTAAAAAAGTATTTTAGTTCTTCAAGACAGAAGAGAAACACGCCAAAATAAAAACATTAAATTAGCAACTTTCTGCTTAGCGTGGATTTTAGTCAAATCTTTATCAGTTTCGAGGGGAAATAGGTACAAGTTCCTTCTCATCAGGAGCAAAGAAATCTGCAGGGAAGGGAAAGCCACGGTTGGATTTAAACCCAAAAAGAGCAAAGCAGACGCGAAAGTAGCGTTCTCTGTTCGCAGAAATAGCAAAGAAAAATAAAAATTTAATAGAATTTTAAAACCTTTAGAAAGATGTGGATTGGAATTAAAGTCATTAATTAAACAAGCTAAATCTTTGTTAATGTGAAAGGCTTCAAAAAAATTCAATTCACCAAAGGAAGAAGCTTTTTGGATAATTTTTGCCGGCCCCAGAACAAAATTGTGATAAAATTTCCAACAATGATTAGCTATCGACGACTTGTTAATTTCATGTTTTTGTACATAAGGTTCGAGTTCCTTAATACGAAACGTTCTTTTAGTTTAGCCGTTATATCTCAAATTACACTGACAAGATATGCTAAAGAATTAAATACAGAAATGGAACCTTTAAGAATCGAATTAGAGACTTTATTGATAGGCAACAAAATTACTTGAAGGTCACGAATATTAGCATAGCAACAGTTTAATTAAACCAGAAGCTGATATATTAAATAAGCTAAAAACTGCAAGCCAAGAAAACTGATTAGAACCGTTGGTTATCATATAAGGTATTTCTCCCACCTTCTTAGCATGCCTTCGTGGTGTAATGTCTAACGCACTTGCGCGTATTCGAGAGGTTCAAGTCCCAGGGAGTGTACTGCTCCTTTTTCACGTTTCCCGTTTCAAAAACAACCTAACGACTCTAAGGTGGCGCCCGAACTAAAAATGGTACTGGATGATGATTCTCCACCACCAGGATTTGGCGATTGAGTCCCTTAATCCCCAGTCGCCCTCTAAAATTTGGAGTATATAAGATAGTTCTCCTGCCTTCTTAGCATGCCTTCGTGGTATATGGCGAGCACACTGGGCGCGTATTCGAGTTGTCCGATGTTCGAGTCACGGCGAGGGCACTGCTCATTTTTCATGCCCCCTGCTTCGAAATACCTAATCTCTCTACAATCTTATATGTAAATATCACAAAAAGAAACTTTATAGAACACTTTTTTTTTCTTATTTTGAAAACTAATAATATAATTAGCAATTAACTTTTAAATATGGCAGGTTTATTTTGCCTGTCTTGAATTACTAAATAACCCAAAACTACTATTATTTCCAGACTACTTCCTACAATATCTAAAACTATTTCGTGAATTACGAAACCCTAGGTAGAGATTTAGTGAGAAGCATATGATATTAAAGCTTTTCAATCTGAGAATTCGTAATTTAAAGAAAGTAAAAATTGCCATGACTCGATCTCTTTAAAACCTTTGTGTCATAAAGAAATTAATTCACTTTTACGTACGTCCGTTATAGATAGCGGCTGATTGTCATGGGCATGCCAAATGAGAAAGTTCGCTCACGCCAAACAAATAAAAAGAATTGCATTTGCGGAAGACCTGCGCCCCTCCCATTGCCCGTTATGGTCACAGCGAATGAGTTGTCGTGCGCGTTTCGTTCAAAAAGTTATCTCACGCACCAGAGTATACGTACCCACACGCGACAAAGCTTCTCATTTTTTTAACGCAGGATACACAGCCACTCGCGCGTGACTCGTGACCCGAGAATAGGGATCCTGTGAGAGGGGGATGGTTTAGGTATTATTTCCCATATTTATAATACTAAAAATCTGTGTTAGTAAATACAGAGTGTGGGATATCTCAAGCAAATTTACGTTGCATTGAAGGAGACATCAAATAACTCTGGCTACTTGAAATGATTTTTATGCCTAACTTTCTATCAAATTTTCATTAGGTACAATTATTAATTACTAGCTGTTAACCGGCATTTCTTGCAATGTTACTCAAAGGAAATAAAATATTTGTGTTTTAACTCTGTTATGAGATTTTTCCTTTATGCGTATCCTGCTTGTTTCGATTGGCTTGTGTCACCTGATACCAAGACTGGTAACGGTTCGGGTGGTGAATCTCATTCTGGCAATTTCACTTTTCCACCCTCGCAGCACATCCTCGTGCTTCACCCTTAAATTTGAGGGCTCTGCAATATATGCATAATTTGTCCATCGTTCTAGCTACCACACTTGGATGAAGAACTGTGATCATATTTAGCGCCGTAATACAATGCACCAAGATGTAAATCCGCACGCAGTGCTCGTTTGTATTGAGGCAGTGCATACTCGAATGTTTTCCAGTTTATAGCCGAGTTTGTTTATTAAATTTGAGAAAAATTAATATAATTGCGTTTTCCCGAATAGCAAAACAATTTTTTTACGTCGCCGAGTTTTCTGATTAAATTTGAACCATCTTACGCTTTGCAGAGTGGCAGTACAAAATCTCTAAGTTTATATATATATATATGTGTGTGTGTGTGTGTGTATGTATATGTAAAGAGTGCGAACCTCATGAGCTGGTTTTTGAAAAATCTTATGTAAAAAGTGATCTTCTTGTTTTGAAGGTCAAGTTTTAAGGCATTTTCTCCCTCCTTTCTGCATGCCTTCGTGGTGTAACGGTATTACACTCGGCTCGTATTCGAGGGGTCCAGATGTTTTGTCATTGAGCTGTCCTATGAGAATGTCTACAAACTAAATTAGAATTTTAGCAATCATTCATGCATGTTGAATCGAATTTTGCTGGTCCAGTTTCAGCAAACCTTTCTGTTCTGAGGCTCAAGCAGTATACGGATTATTGAGAGTTTGGTGTAATTTTATTTTGAGACAATTACTTCTGTAACGGCTGAAAGCTTTGCTAGGAATTTTCTAGCAGCGAGCGATTATTGAGAGATGTCAGCTCTGCTTGTGGTTTAAAATTCGTGGACAGCTTCTTCGTTTCTTATACCTAACCAGTTTCCTAGACAGTCTGGAAATAAAACTTTCTGGCACTTACAATGCTTTGCCAGGCGCTTTCTATGCTGATTTCGGAATTTCGATTAATCTACCCTAAAAGAAACTGTCAACCTGATATCTTTGTGTCACATTAATTTTCTATCAACAACCGCATCAAGCGTTTTCCTAAAACATACAAGAAGAAGGAATACGAATTGTGAATAAATTAGATTGTATCTACTGTACGAATATTAATTTAGCTGTGCGACTTATTCGCTTAAATTTTCTGGTATTTTTTGGAGCATTTACTTTGCATACTTCACTGTTATGTTTAACATGGGGTACCTCTGCGTATTAATTGGTTTTTCAATAGGTCAGTTTGAAGAATTTCTTTGCATAAATTAATTAAAATTCTTAACTAAGACGTCTGATGAAATATTGCTCTTGCTTGTAAATTAATTACAGAATATACAAATGTAGAACTTGTGCATACAAATTAGAACTCCACCACTTTCGAGTATTAGATAACGAAACGTTGAATTCACAACTCAAGGTGATTCTTAGTAGGAGACTATAGCACTGCCTAGCTACGCATTAACTCAAATTCTAAACGCAATTTAACTTCAGCCAACAAAATAGCGAATGCCAAATAACTAACGTAGCAGAACTGAGCAAGAGAAACTTGCTGCTGTAAATAAACGCTGTCAAACCTTTGTATCTGAAACTTTCAAGAACTCCGCTTGCCCTAACAAAGAAGCAGTTGGGTACATTAATCCAATAAAACTAACCGTCCAGTACCCAGGCTGTAATCTTAAGATGCAACTCGAAAATACATTTAGAAAACCATGACAACACTGGTGGCATACCGCCAGATAGGTCAGGCGCACATATAAATAGTATCCAAAAGTAAATTCCACTCCATACGTCATAACAGACAAATAACATGCTGATCTCGGATCACGACTCTTTTCGCACATATTTCTATAAAAGGATTCTGGTACTTTTAGATCTAGAGGATTGAAAAGCAATATCTCTTCACACGCATCATAGCGACAAGTGTCCACCTGCGGAGACCAATACTACAGTAAGGAGGGAATCTGTAACGACCGATGCGTAATCAGTTATAGCCATATGAGAAAGCGCATGACCCAAATAATGAATATTCTGCTATCAAAGTCTGTCTAGAACTCTACAACATACAGTAATCTCTCCCAGAGCCTCTGAAGATTATTGTTTGAATTTCTAGCTGCAAGAGATCACAGATAATAACCAAAGCACAGAAAATCTCGCCCAGCCTCCATCCAAATGGTATAAAGCACGGAATTGCACCAGCGGGTTAACAAAACAATGTAAATCCCGACTGCTCTAAAATGGTATCTCAACAATAACCAAATTTTTAATACACTGTATTTCAAGAAAGTGTAAAAACATGCATTAATAATTCCATCGGTACAAGTGGGTAATTGGTTGACTAAGTTAAGCTTTAGCATTATAAGGTATTTTTCCCGTCTTCTTCGCATGCCTTCGTGGTGTAGTGGTCAGCACGCTCGACGCGTAACCGAGAGGTCCGTCGTTCGATTCCCGGTGAAGGCGTTGCTCATCTTTTATCACTCCTGCTTCCGAAATAACCTAATCACCCTACAGCATAATTGCAATCCCAGCGCGACTTACCCGTGAATATGCATTAAAAGTGAACTAAGTTCATGGATTGAGTCTCCAGTGTATACACTTCATAAGTGAACAAAGTACATGTCCATGTTAAAGCAGTAGAGTATAATACTGCTGTTACAATTCTGTTCGTATAAATATATATTTCAAGCATCAACGTAATCCTGTTGTAACCACTGTGTATATAAATTGCATAAGCGAACAAAATGCATGAACTGCATATCCAAGCTTGTCGAACTTTCAACAACTGAACGCAAATTCTCAGAGTACCTGATTCACCTGTTCAAAAATGTCAGTATTAAAGTTAAGCATTAGTATCATCATACGATGAGCATTGTTGGTAAATAACATAAATAAAGTATTAGTGTAATTCCACTGTACGCCTTGAATGCACATCATGCGCACTTGAACAATTTGTATGATTTGTGATTTGTTGCTACACAATCTGTGTTCAAAATCGCAAAATATTCAGTAGTCTTTACGCAGTTGTAGACAACAAATGCCCAATCTGATCAAGTTTTCATCAGTGTAATTTGAATCATATAACAGCTATGTAACCATTGAATGTAAATGCTATAACATAAATATATCCGCCGTAGGTCCGAGCATAAGATGGGGTAATCGATGACACCGCCAGTGGTGGCAGAGCTTGCGATGTTAATTCGCCCAGACAGCTATCGCACCTCGGCAGCAAACGGCACTGCCAATCCCAAGAAGATATATTTTGGATAGCTAGTGTAAAAGGATCTGTACATATTAACTTAGTGTAAATAGTAGGTGGATCCTACACTTAATAACTAGGAGTTATTAAGTATAACTCTCACTAGGAGTTAAGGAAAAGGAGAAGTGATAGTACACATCCAAATCATAAAAAATGAGCTTATTCTGTTTAAATATACTTCACAGTTTCAGGAGAATAAATTTCGTAAATTATTGATACTATTTCATAAACTACTTCAAGTTGGTATTGTAATGATCGTTATCAAGGATATCGATTCGGTTGCATGTATTCCATTCTCAGTTAATTAGAAATCTGCTTTTCTATTATGGGTCTATTCAAAGCTCTAGAAAACATTATCCCACAACTGCTTTTGATTTCCGAATGAAAATAATGCATTATTAAGATTAGATCGGTTTAATGTCAATCACACGAGGAATATTTAGACAGAAAATGTTTATATAATCCATAGTTACACAATATTTATAAAGATAATAGTTAGATATTGAATGTTCCCTCAGTATTAGTCTAGGAATATACACAATTGAAAATTAGGAAATTAAACCAAGTAAACAAATCTTTTGTTACTCAAATAATGAATTTTAAACCCCAGAATATTTATTTACCATATTTATTCAGACAAAGTGGGCCATTGCACATCTTAATTGTGTCAGTACAGGAAAATGCTATAATAATATATAATTAAATGAATAACTTAAATATTTCTATAATATTTTAGTGAAAACATCTGTGTTACGTTACATGACCAGTAAATATTCTTAAAGTCATTCATGGTCTTTTATAGTTATCAAAAAATTATATTGGACAATATTTAAGTCAATATTTGTGTAATTTATATTAATTATTTTGCTTTATAATTTGGATAAGATTTAGCTCTTGAACCATTATTTCTATATAAAAGTCCCTATTTTTTAAGGCTCTCAGTCAAACTGCACAATAATGGCCAATTTTTAGATACAGTTGTTTGGAATTTCTTTATTTTTTTCAAAATGTTATAAGCTAATATTCTTGTTAGACCGACAATTAATTCATTGTAAACCAAGTGTTGTTAAAATGTTAATACTGCAAAAGCAAATTTCTTTTATACTGCCCAATCATAGTTCGCAGTGGCCCACCCTATCTGAACTAATGCCTTAAATAAGCAATCTTTAGTTTAGATTTTAATGTTTAAATAATAGCAGACCAGGTGTTTTTTTTTTTAATTTTTCGATGTGGGAATACAGTCAAATACCGAAAATCCGCCGACCTGAAATTCGCCAACTCCTGAAATCCGCATAACATCTCAAAATATAAACACTCTGTAGGTTCCAGAAACCGCAACATGGAGAATGAAATTCTGAAGAAAAAATATTTATCCAATAATGATGTCATAATTACCGAATAGTAATGATTCTGTGTTAGTGCCCGAAAAAAATCTTAGCCCAGAAGAGGTTTTTAATATAGATGATGTGTTCAGATGAGCCAACACTGGCATATCAGGTGACCCGATGATGAAATCATTGGCTCTGTTTTGAACTCGCCACAACAAGAAAACGATTCCGACACAGATAGTGAATTTGGTAGGAGTGAGAAAATATCTTTTAATGAGGGTTCGGAACATGGTGAAAAATACGTAAAATATTTAGAACAACGGAGCTGTGTCACAGAGCAGAGCAAGAAATTATGACTCTATAGAAATTTTAAAAAAAAACTTACTCTAGAGCACCATAAAGTTTTAAAACAAACCTCTGTCAGAAAAATGTTTGAAACATGTAAAAAAATGAAATATTTTACGCTTTTATTAATATCCCTTATTTTTATAAGTCCTTATATGTTCTTAATGTTTTAAAATATTCCTGTAATCACTAATATAAATGAATAATATAATATAGTAAATAAATATACACTCACGTTTGTGAAAATTGCAACACCAAGAAGGAATCGTCATAATTGAATGCAATTTAATACACAGTTGAGTGGTAGTGGTACAAATAAATGATTAAATGTTCAAAGCAAACAAACAAGAACAAGAGATCAGAATCAGTATTTTGTGTGGCCACCACGCGCCGCAATAAGTGCTGCTACACGACGTGGCATGGAGTCAAACAAAGTTTGAATGTCTGACTGAGGAAGAGCATTCCATATCGTTTGTACGCGTACCCAAAGTTCGTCTGCAGACGCAACAGGACGAGGATCACGAGCAAGACGCCGACCAATGACATCCCACACATGTTCAATTGGCGACATATCCGGGGAACACGCAGGCCAAGGAAGAAGCTGTACCTGCTGCGCTGCAAAGAAGGATTTAACAATCCGAGCAGTATGAGGGCGGGCATTGTCCTGTTGAAATACAGCGCCTGGCAAGCTTTGAAGGAAGGGAACAGCTTCGGGCTGTAGAACTTCACGGATATACCGGTTGCTGTTCAGATTGCCCACAATTCGTAGCAATTGAGATCGTCTATGATATGCTATGGCGCCCCAGACCATAACTCCGGGTGTTCGTCCACTGTGGCGTTCGATAATGCACTCCGGAAGGTGGCGTTCACCGGCATAGCGTCTGACACGAATGCGGCCATCATGGTACCACAAATTAAAGCGGGATTCGTCAGAAAACACGACATGCTGCCAATCAGCACGCCAGTCTCTATGCTGATTGGCCCATTGTAGCCGCAGGCGGCGATGGTCGTGCGTTAGGGGGATCCTGTATAAAGGAGTCCGTGCGCGCAGTCCACACTGCAGCAGACGTCTACGAATTGATGAAGCACACAATGAAACACCTGTAGCTATTGACCACAGTGCTGCCAATTGTCTAGAGGAAGCTGTACGGTCCGTCCGCGCCATGCGGACCAGGTGTCTATCATCGCGAGCTGACGTCACATTTCGGGGTCCACTCCCGGATTTCCGAGTTGTCCGACACTCGTCCGTCCACTGCTTCCAAACGCGCATCACTGTGCTGCTGTTACGCTGCACACGAGAGGCTACTGCACGATACGACAATCCAGCTTCACGAAGGCCGATGATTCTCCCTCGTTCAAACTCTGTAAGTTGTTCAAATCTCGCTCTCTTTCGTCGACGAGGCATAAGTACAGATTGAGTTAACGTTTACCACTAGCAGATAACCACCGATAACCATACACGCCTCGCTACAGCCGTCTATTTATTCGGATCCATCAGCCGTTCAGAGGGCGCTGCTCAGCATACGCATGCGCTACGGATTTGCAATTCTAATCATTTGCATATCATGCGCTACTTTGCATTTCCTGAAAATTTCAGCTCACTCGCGTAAGTCCTTCATGGTGTTGCAATTTTCACAAACGTGAGTGTATAATAATTTATCGCATATAATTAATGTAATAATGTATATTATTGTATATAATAATATAATTAAATGTATCTAATATGCCTTATTTATTTTGCACTTTTAGTCTGAATATTATGATTTATCTTTTCTGTCCGGAAATCCGCAAAATCCTAAAATCCACACAACCTCTGGTCCCAAGCATTGCGGATTTCTGGACTTCTACTGTATTCTCTATATGTTTTATATGTTTATTCTGACGTAAATATTCTGGTAATGGATATTTTTTTCTGTAAATTGGTCATGGCCCTCTAGATCTTTTTTGTTTGAAAATGTTCTATATTTTCTATGAAAGTACTACCCAGCTTCCCATCTAAAATTGAGCAGTTTATCTTAATTATAAATCCCAAAATGAATCCTAGGTATTCTTATGCAACAGTATTATCAATCATACTTCTTCTAAACTGCTCTTGTAAACGCAAGTTTACAATTTAGCTGTAGAAAGTTATATTAACACTAACTATGCTGCTAAACTTTATTTCTCATTTATATTTTCATGTTGTCACCAGAAGTTCATTTCACTGAGCAAATATAAGAGAAGGAATTTTATGATAGTGTTTTTTATTTTCAAGTCACGTAGCCGGAAGTAAATATGCATTTATCTAATGCCATCATAAATTTACATAACTTGCAAGAAAAACAGACAAAACTATTCTCTATCCCGTTTACAGAACAGAATCAGCATGAGACGAAGGATTTGTCTAAGTTCAGTCGAATTTTATATTCATTCACAGAATCCGTTAGAACTACAAATTTTCGGAATCGTTTAGGTATTGAGTTTTACTCCTATTCAGGTTTTTGCTAGATTATTTTCCGAAGAAATGTTTCTCAAGTGGTGGGTATTATTAGTTCTTTATCTTCAAAATATTTGCCTGCGCATAGCTTTTTCACCATTTAAAATTCGAGTTATAGATTCCTATCTAAAATATATCGTTATGAGCCTCTCTGACTTTTCCTCATTTCGCGTACCATTTAACTGATCTGTAACTGCTTCCCAATCATTTAGATGTAATGAAAGAAAAATCCTCAGTTGTCACGCACGACATGCAATATTTTTGCTTATCGGAGAGGATTCTCTGTCTAATAATCTCTAATAAGTCACTTTCTACTATGTGTCCTCCTCAAAAATGGGCCACCGAACGTCTAGGGAAAGCAATCTCTTTTCGTATTCAAGAGGATGATAAGCGTATTTAACGATTTTGATTTTCTTGAGACAGTGTAATAAGAGGAAAATACACAGATTCTCTCTAAAGGGCTGAACTCTAGTGTAAAACATTTAACCTCGATTAGTTTTACTTTTTAGTGGCGAAGAGGAAGATTTAATTTCATGTTCTGAATTTCGTGGGGAGCTGCTGAAGATTATGTCGGGTCCTTCACTTCTGCGCGCTCTGTTTCTTTAAAAATAAAGTATGTAAAGTTTTTAATCATTTCATGAATAGTGTCTAACTCCGCTTTCCTATCTAGTCTCTACTTCACTTCAATCTCTCACTTAGAAATGTGCAAATGATCAGCTGAGCAAAACGGAACATAGAAGGAAGCTAAATAATAGTAATATATTGATTTCTTCAGTCTCAGTAGAAGAAAGCTACAATCCAGAAAGCTACAATTGGGATATATGACTTATTTTATTTAAATCAGCGATAACCTTGTGGTAAGTTAGAAGTAGGGGTAAGATATTTAGTTTTAATTATTTTAATTGATCTGAACCGAGAGCTCCTTAACCACTTTATCTTAAAGTCGGAGTTATTAGATAATTAAAGAATTTTCTCCGCATCTGCAATTAACTTGCGGTTTTGTGTGTGATCAAATTTTATTGGTTTGTTTGTTATCTAATCAGAAAATAGCAGAAATTTAATTTATATCATTTCAGTTATAGATGCCCATTTTAAAGTTACATAATGTTAATTTGTTATTTTATTTCTTTATGTGTATTTCAGTAGATTATGAATAAAGGGTTAAAACTTTGTACCTAAAATAAGTGTTCACCGAAGCATTTGCATTTGGAGATCTCTGAGGAAATAACTATTGCGTTTTATCTGACAATATTTCAAATACTTCTAAAAAAATATAAATTATTTTCAGATTTTACTTAGTTACCTATTTATTTCACTTACTATTTAAATGTTATTATTGTTTAAAATTTGTTTGGATGGAGAAATAATATTTTGCTATTTATTAGTTATTGTAAATAGACGGTTTGTGACGTTCGTTTTTCTTTTAAATTTAGTGACATAGAAACGAGGGAAATTAAAAATTATCAGTTAAATATTTACTTGATTACTACTTAATGATTTAAAGATTAAATTTAGAAGCAAGCAGTGTAACGGAATTCGTTAGCGAGAAAACACATTCATCATAATATAGGAGTTCTTAAATGAGAGTATAGAGGAAAAACTAAGAAATATCTTCGTTTCATTATTTTTCGTCAAACTGAAACTGTAGCAGAACTCTAATTGTAACTGTACTTGGAATGTAAATTGTTAAGAGACGTAACTATGCTGAATAAATTTTTTAAGTTGGTGTTGTAGAGTCGTTATTTTTTTTTTAAAGCAGGAGACGGGGAAAATGTGCAATGACCTCGCCGGGACTCGAACCCTGAACCTCTCGAATACGCGTCGGGCATGCTTCCAATTATATCACGAAGGCAAGAAGGGAGGAAATACCTTATAATACAATACCTACAATGTTTTGTAATATTACGTTTGCTTAGAATTTGTATTTTTGAAAGTCTTAGAAAGTATCCCAATTTAAAGACTATGTTATCTATTTAACTAATAAGACCTAATAACATATAAGTTTATAATTTTATTTTTCAATATACTTAAAATAATTTTAACTAACTTACAGAAAATAATGCATTCGTTTTACAGCTTAAAAGAGAAAGCGAGAATGAGTAAATAAAATTATCTAAAAATCTCTTAAGCTTGAAAATGTAAGTTTGTTAGGCTTAAAAAACTTCTTATTGTTAAAGAAAATATAATAATGAAATTTTCAGGCTCTAGAGGTAAATTTCCTGATAATTAAAGAAAAAAGGAAAAGCTATCCTGTGTTGTTTCGTAAAAGAAAAATTTTCCAAAAGGATAACCTTACTTCACCATGTGCCAAATTTTCAATTTAAATTTACTTTCATTACTTTTATTTATTTATCGATGCATTTGGTTTTTAATTGGGAAAAGAAAATACAAAAATCTTTTCCTTATTTTATTTTCCTCCCTTTTTCTTAAGGCAAGTTACGGCCTTTTTTCCAATATATTTTTTTCGTCTTTCCATATAATTTTACTTTTTTCTTCGTTTCATTTTTGGAAACATTCATTGATTATTTCTCACCGGAGAGGAATCTTTTCTCCTGTCAAAAAAAAAAAGAGGTAATAATTTTTGTTATTTTTATTCATATTTATTAACAAAATGTCCAATTTTATTTCAACCTAAGGACTGGACACTTGTTTGTTAAGCATTCGTTGGAAATCATAACCGAACTCGTAGTTCATTTAGCCGCCCTATGACTAAGAACGTAACATATGGTGCACCATAGGAGGCAACTGATTTGCACTGTGTTCTGTCCAAATTTTGATAAAGAATATCACGGGGAACGGATCCAGAGGTCTCCCAGTCCTCTTCCCAACCTAAACCCAAGGTTATGGCAGTCAGATCCCCTATCATCATGCCAAAAGGGCAGCGAAATCGAAATATAGAGTTACTCTTAACTGCATGCAGATGCCAAGAAAAAGTTTATATAATCAAGTCTTTTCATCATGGGTATTTATCATTGTTAATTAATTAACCTCTAAGATATTGTGAAATTTCTTTGTAAAATAGGAATTAGCTTTACAGCATTTAAAAGTTAACGTTACTGACTGCATAAAAATTCTAGAAAATATTCTTAAATGAAAATAAGCATAAAAATTTGTAAAAGCAGTTTTAAGTGTAGTATATACAATAAAACTGAAACCCTCACGTTATCATTTTTTAAGTACTTTAAGTCTTTTTTACTTTAAGTCTGCCGATTTTCTTCAAGATTTCAAAAAGAGTACATTTTATGCCTTTTAATTTTAAAATTAATGAGTACGTTAAAAGCCCTCTCTCTGCAATCAACGAAAATCTTTAAAGGTCTTTAAATCATTAAATGTCTGAAGTTCGTTCTCTTTTGCGGTTAACGTTCGATTGTCAAAAATAGGTTTAAATATGCTTTCAGCACTTCTTTAGTCAAATGTAAGGAAACAATTATGGAAATAAGAAGCAACAAATCAATTTATATTCAAATTATCTTGATTGTCAATCGGATAATCCTGTTGCTTTAAAAATAAATGGAGCACATGAAATACGTGAAGTATCATCTCACTATTCATAGCGTATTATATATTAAGATTTTTACTTAATACCATTTTTGAAAAAAAAATGTCTCTCTTTCTTTCATTAAATGCTATGCAAAAATGTCCTCTTTCATAGCCAAAGAGCCATAATTTAGGGTTTGTCTAATGTTAATCTGCCACTTTTCTTTAGAGAATTTGCATATAAGTTACGCTTGAGAAAATTTAAATCGATTCTTTTTGCAAAATGGCAGCAAACTTTAAGCAAAAGGGAATATTTTACTTTATTCTTCTAATATTAATATGTATTACGACTAATAAATCCTAACTTTAAATCAGAAATAAAACGTTTTGGAGGTTTGAATTAACCTTAATTTTTTAAAGACGCTTTACTTTTGTTGTTACAAAACCACAATATATTTTTAATGTTTGTTTTCTTTCTTTATTTAATTTTGGCTTTATATTTAATCGAAATTCGATAAACTGAGATCAAAGGAATCAGGGAAATAATTTGATTTATCTCTGAAACTGCTCAAGTTTGAATTTCTGCGTTTGTTGAATGACATCGGGTACATATGATCACATACAGGTCTTGTAGCGCCGTTTATGACATACAATCTCGATCATATTGCTTTTTAAAATATAGTCACCAGTTTGGAGCTCTATGCAGTGATTAATGTGACACTTGGAGAAATATTAAATTTGCCAGATACTTGTATATGAATATAATCAGCCTCTATTCTGTGATCTGAATCTTCCATTACGTTATTCACAGTGTTATCGTTTTCTATCTTTTTGCGCCTTTTTTATCTGTAAATGTAGATTTAAAGTCAAAAAGAAAATAAAACTTTCAGATACAAAGCACTCATAAGTTCTTCAAACCTTAACTAACACGATTTGCCGGCATTAAAGAAATTCTGTTAGTAGCAACTTATCGTGGTTATTCGTTTCCATTTTGCTGACTACAGTGAATACGTTGTTAAAAAAATCTGGACAGTTTTACCATTGCAGCTTTCAGAACAAATCAAAAATCGTGAAAAAATATGTTTTTCTTTTTTGGGTTCGTTTTCGAACAATTTCTCAACTCCTATATTGTTTCGGTATCGAAAAAGGACAATCTAATCATTACCTTACGTAAACAAATATCATAAAAAATATTGATGGATTCAAATTAATTATGCTGATCTACTAAGATAAAAAAACCTTCTTGGGAATGAAACCATGGGCATTCTTTGAAATGAAAAATATGGATTTGCCGCTTAGGTTTGAAACGACAGATTCAGTACTTTATAAAATTGGTTGAAGAACCTCAGAGGAGCACAAGTAATGAAGTTAAGCTTCCGTTAATTGATTAATACTGCAGAGTAAGTGTCGACCGTCTTACATCTCATCCTACATGATGATATGCACCATTTCTTCCGTTACCCCTTTATATATGTTTTTATACGAATAACTCAGAACATATTTTTCAGATTAGTTTGTTAATATCGCTTTGATATTGTAAGCTTCCCGCGAAAATTTCACATACATTATATTTAAATTTCTATAGAAATATACAACTAAAAATAGAAACAAATATACAACTAAAAATTATTATTATATGTAAATAATAGTAAAACCATCAAAAATCTTATTTATTGAAATTTAAAAAATTAATTTGGAAAAAAAAATCTTAGCTGCAGCAGGATGCATTTAAATAGTGCATAGCCGCCTAACCGGGACAGTGGTTAGTGACTCTGACTGCCGCACCAAAGGACCGTGTAGAATCCTGGAGAAGGCGTGGATGTTTGCAAATGTGTAGTGTCTGCGCGGCACGGAGGCATTCTAAATATGCGGCGAGCCGAAAGTCCTCAAAGCAAAGTCGAGCAGAGTCGTTACTGTCACCTGCATGGTGCTCACGGCTCTTGCCACGAAGCGCAGTCTTGCATTCCTTGCCATGATGAATTTGGTGGGCTTGTTCTGACGTTGTTGTCAGATAATTGAGATAAGCAACAACAACAAATAGTTTACATGTTTCTTTTATTAATAATTTGTTGCTTTTATTTTCCAATGTTCTCTTTCTCAATACAGTAGAAGCTTTACTAATTACTAGCTAATAAATAATAACCGCAAATTTCTATTTCAGAAGTATTTTTTGAAATATTGTCAACTACAATAATTGGCCACAATCACATTTTTTCATGGTTTTTCGCTTTGGAATGCGGCGCATCAGCGGCTGAGCTGTAATTCTGGTAATTTGATTTGGGTTCGAATCTAAAGAAACAGGCTGGCTGCGGTGAGGTTTTCCTCGTATTTAAATGTGGAAACGAGCCCGTTTTCCTTAGAAGTCTTCCAAAAAGGTGCCCTATACATAGGCAAATAACCTTCGATTTCCTTTACCTTTGTCAATCAACCTAACCTACCTTGGAAAGTTTTTTTTTTTTTAATTTTTATTATTGAAAGTATTGATGCTTTCGCCATGCGGCCCACCAGCACGCTAGCCGTAAAGTTGCTGAATAGTGTGGTTCAGTCCGAGATTCGAATCTCGGCTTTCTCCTGTTTTGTCCCATCTGTAACGCGTATATGAACCAGTTTCCCTTAGAAGGTCCTCTACGAAGGCCTCCCTCCCCTTAGGCATATAGCTCTCATGTGCTTTGCCTTAATCAAGTAAACCAAACTATTGTTAATGCTTTATTTACTTTCAACAACTCCAGCTGACATGAATCATAACTAAATGCGCATGCTCGAAAAATCTTCAGAACAGAGATTCATTATTTGTTACTTTTTTATATATAGTAAAGCCCCATTTATACGTCTTCTAAGAACTGCAAAAGAAAAGGATGTATCCATGAAAAAGAAATGTAATCAAAGTTTAGCGTTTGATATGTATAAACATATATTCACACGAGCTATAGAAACTTAACTCTATGACTATATGCCTTTTAATATGCAAATTTAGTTTCATCATTCTGCTTCGTTTAAAATAATGTCTGTATTTTAAAAGTGTTAAAATATTTTATTTTTTAAGTTGTGAGGTTAGAAAATGTACCATATTTAGCATAAAAATGGGAACGACCGTACCTTCAGCTATCCCTCTTTAGTAAATGAAAAATATTTTCCAGGAAAACTTTGACGTAAATGTAGCTTTTGATTCTTTTACGAAAACAATCTTCAAATGTCGTGTGGAGAGCCGTTCTCAAAACACTTGGAAAGTTACACTACACTACACTACATCTTAAAAACACACTACATCTTAAAAAAAGATCTCTACACTACATCTTAAAAAAAGAATGCAGGATTATCTTCACTTTGTTCTTCATTCCCTTTACTTAAATAATCATCTGGAAATCTGTTTTCCGTAAGTTCTTCAAATACGTATATAACTTTTACATTATCAGCTCGGCATAGCAGTTTACGTTTAATCAAAAAAAATGTCTGCTTTCAAGTGATTTCAAACCTCTTCGAATATAGTCACAGTTTCATCATCATTTTCACAAGCAACTTTTCCATCTGTATCTTGATTTAACATCCTCCTTCGTTGAAACAATTTTTAATTATTTTAATTAAATACTTGAGTCGAAGAGGCAAGTAGAACCGTATTTAAGATCTTAGATACATTTGTCTTTCTTTTGCGTATTTTCCGCAATAATGTTTTGAAGTGTAATTTGAATTAATTTCTTCGTATGGAATATTTCTAAATTCTTGATTTTGCCTCGATCTATAAGTTTAAGTGTATTCGTAAAAATGTGTAATTTTTTTTAAACGGTTGGTGGGTTGCGGATGATCCCCATTGATATCTATGACTTTCTTATAAACCGAACAATCGGTTGCTTTCAGTGTTGACACAAGAATATCCAGTTTTTTGTTTAGCGACAGTTTTATAAATCCTTATTTCTTTTCCCTCCTCGATCAATTTTGGTTTTGTCTTTGGGAGTGTGTTCCTTTTTCTAGACATTTTAGCATCCCATTAGGTGTTAAGTTTAAACAAGAAAGTAAAGGATAGTTAATAGTTCACTTAAAACATATTAAACAATGAAACAGAAATGAAACGTCTCCTATCAGTAAACCTGCCTAGTCAAAAAGTCCGTTTTTCGTTCCATCCCTCCAAATGCTATCTTCTTCCAACCACTAACTAGATTTCAAACTCTGCACCAGCCAGAGGCATTACATATTTTTATTTGCCCCCGTTCATATCGCTATATACAACTTCCATATGCTGCCGAATAAAAGAAATTACTTGCGGGAAAAGTATTTGAGCTACAAGAGAGAAATTTCAGAGAATAAGCTAGCTGTAAAATACATGTAACCGGAGGTATGCATCCAGAAATGAAATACTTTCTTTTTAACATAAATATGAAGGAGTCGGAAAAGAGATGAAACGATGTATATACACATAAGCCGTATAAGAGAGTCTTATTTGAAGAAGCCTGACTGCTGTTTCCGTTTTGTCTACAAAGTTCTATTTCCTAGTCTAATAAAACTATAACATTCCTTTCAAAATAAAGAAATGTGGTACATAAAATGCAATTTCAAATGTACCTAAACGTAATCTCAATTATATTATTATTCAGTACGAATTTAACCTAGTACAGTATGACCCTCAAATAATTACTTTTATTCTCACTTGCTTCTGATACACACACATAAAATTATGGCAAATCTATTATCAGCCTTGGTCACGGTCCCTGAATATCCTGAACTCAGTGTATTAATTTAGGTTTGTCCTTTGCGATTCGGCATTGGACAACTTCCCATGCTAAAAAAATGAATAAGCAATCGATGCATAATGCTCTCTTTTATATCATGTGAATACGAATCTGTTATTGAAAAAACGTAAGTTTCCATCATTACCGCTCGGTGGAGGTTAATTCCCACGATATTTCCACATACCTGAAGTGGATCCAATTAGGGA
>KK114070.1:493208-511407 GCA_000611955.2 Stegodyphus mimosarum
AATAATATGTGTTTTTAAATAAACAAGGCTGAACAAATGAATGTACGCTAAGAATGAATTACAATGAAATTATAAGCATATTTTTATTTTAATTACTTATGTCCTATTTCTCCCATATTATCCCATATTTGCATTTATTTTTGTGCATTGTTACAACTTCACATTTGTCTTATATCTTTATATACCATAAATATGAAAGATGTAATAGAAAACATTCCTGAAACATAAGAAAGCTTTGATAATAATTATGTCTTTCAAGCGACTACAGAAATTTCTACGTATGTTTTGTCTTACGTTTTTCAAAATTCCTTCATAGATTTCTTCAGTGAATTCTGTTATACTAAAAAGGAATAGATTTGATTTGAATATTATCAAATGCTGTTGTTATTTCAGATTTAAAATTTCAGGAATTGAAGAAGTGCATTTCCTGTGGGAAAAATTGGCATTAACAGCTATAAAACCTTAAAAAATAATTAAAAGTAATTATATTAGCCTGATGAATGTCAAGGTCCTTAGAGAGTATATATGTACTAGAAAAGTGGGATGTCTTGAATGTTTTATTTTAAGCGATTTATTGAAAGCAAAGTGCTTTTCCATTTTAAAACTCTCAATGCAATTTTTTGTTCATACACACAGTCTGCTGTCGTGAATCCTACTGACCCTGTTTTTACGCAGGCAAACAAAACTAGGGAGGCACCAGATGTAGCAGCTAACATGTGGGAATATCGGCACGTATTTCGTTCCTGCTATGGACAAAATAAATAAATAAAGCTTTATCTTTTGTTTCATTACAAAACAATGAGCCAGCTCCCGGGAAGAAGAAAATAACAATACTTTTTCTCACGATCTCCATAACTCACAATATATATCCTCATTGCAAAGGTTAAAGAGTTAAAAAAAAAGTACTTCATGAAGATCACTGGGTTAACAAGTCCATGAGTTCGCGCTTTTCGAGATTTTGAAATGTGCCAAGGTTATCCCAGAAACAGCGATATTTGCAATATCTCTTTGTTTCAGAACTCTTTCTTTTTAACTTCGAACAATAATAAAAAAAAGCTTTTTTGAGAAAATTCGATTTCTGCAGCAAATGATAATTGCAATTCCAACTTACACTGAGATTTTTACTTATCGCTTCATAACGGGAAAACAATTTAATACGAACTTAATAATCTATATGCTCTTCAGCAGACCTCACATCACTTTGTGACGTGGGTGTTTTCCAAAGTGAATTTTAATTATTTTCAGAAATGAATGATTTTAATTCACTTATGAGAGAGTATTATTTGGCTATTCCATAAGTTGCAGTCGTTCATTATATTGGAGGTGAGATTAAATTAAAAGTAAGACGGCAGTTTTCATGAAAATTTTAATTTTTACTTCGTGTAAAATGGAATAATTTTTTCTTAAATAAGGTGTTTTCATACATAAATGAAATTAAACATATCAGTAATATAGTACTCGATAATAGAACAAAAGAATATATGAACAGTTATTTGCTGTGGGTATAGGTGTACACTAAATATCAAAACTGGAGATTGATAAATCCGTTAAGGAATGTTAGTTGTTTAATTAACTAAGGAAAAGTTCACAACGGCTATCTGCCTAAAGGAAAGAAGATACCTTTTTAATAGAAACTGGCACTTACTTATTTCACACATGAAGAAAACATGAAAATTCCATGCAGCTAATCCTTTCACCGGAGATGAATCAGAGTTGAATATTCACTCGCTCGCTATCCGCTATAAGAAAATTTAACTTTAAAATTTTAATACCAAAGGAACAAAAAAGTATAGTAATTTTTCAATAAAGTTATATGATTTAGAGTTATTTAATCATAACTCAGCAATATATAAGGGTGGATCAAATGAAAACAGAACAATAGCCACAAAATGAAAAGGTATTATTTATTTTCAAATGTAATCACCAAAATTACACAAGCACTTGGCCCACTGTTGCAGCAAGTGGAGAATACCTCGTTCGTAGAAATATCCTACATATATATATATTACTATACATGTCATACTCTTAAATGCTCGTTAGATTTTTCTTTAAAATTTTTCGTCTATATTTGTTGTTGCATTACTTCTTATTGCCAAGAATATGCATACATTCATTAGTGGCATAATTGGTTTAAGTTAGAAATATATTTGACGGAATAAAGGATTTAACAGATTTAACAGATCATTACTCTGCCTCTTTTTCACTTCCTTGTGCAAAGTCAAGGAAGTACTGGTATCGCGAAAAATTTCGGATATCATATTTCAACGGAAATATCCATTTTAACCGTTCCCGAATCTATTTGAACTATGTTTTTCCGTGACATCTGTACTTACGGGTGGAATAAAGGATTCTTTTTTCCCAAACGGATAGTAAAATGGATATAAAATTAGCTCAAAGGGCATTTTTTCCTGACTTCTGTAAGTACGTATGTATGTATCTCGAGTAACTCAAAAACGATTAGCTGTAGAATGTTGAAATTTTGTATATGGGACTACTATAACTTCTAGCTGTGCATCTCCTTTTTTATTGCAATAGGCCAGTATGAAACATATATATATAGATATATACCCACTCCCTCAATTCTGATATATATATAGTTACAAAACAATTTTTTTAAAAACAAAACACAATCATGCCTAAATTTTTTCACGCCTTAAGCTGATATATATACCCACTTTAAATACATACCCACTCCCTTACCCCACTTAAAAGTACTTACTCGGCCATTCTATACTTCCAATAACAGAAGTATTTTAAATGGTAAACATATTCATGTTTTGGTAATGCCAATTTTTTTTAAAAGTAATTTTCAACAAGTAACGAAATCTAAGGTCATACATAAAAATACTTCGAATAATTGTTTTTAAATAAAAAAATTTTATGATAACAGTTTTATATATGTAGTTAATCTAACAATAAATACCTAACAATTTTTAATATTTGTTTATTATTGTAAAAATCTGACAGTATTTAATATCAGTTTATTGTTGAACCAAATAATGTGTATAATTTAATAGGCATACAAGGAAGTTTTGTGGTGTCCACAACAGTTTTTTTTTTCATGCAATATGCACAGTTTTTGGAAGAAAGAGTTTCTCATTTGGAATTATAAAAGTAAGAAAACAAGATTTACGAAACTAGTCCATAGCTCATAAACATGAAAATACCTCTACTGAACAAAATGATTAATAATAGTCGCTTTTTATAAAAAAAATAATCTTAAAATGCTTAAAACGTTTTTTTTTAAATAAAGTTTCTTTTGCGGTCTGGTTTCATGGTATTTTAGTATAAATAAACTAATATATTACCTATTCTGAAATTATTTATACGAAGAGCTGCGCATTACAGTAGACTATTTTACGATACCATCATCCGCATTAAACAGCAATTATGTATTGTAGTGCTTTAAAACTTTCTATTACTAAACTATCTGAAATAAGAAATAGATGTAAGAGAATCATAGGCAATACTTAATGCCTAATACAGAATATTTATACGCGCGGTGGGTAAAGAATCTGCTTTTTATTAACATTCGTAAATCTGAAATTAAATTTTGCACTTAATTTTCAAAATGTAAACCAAAACATAACCATGAGTATGATTCTAAATTCTGTTAAATTGAAATCAGTAATAATACTTTATTACAGGTCTAAAATTTATATATTTTGCAACTTTCGTGTCAGATAAATTATAGCTAACTTACTATTCCGATAAACTGTGTGCACGAGATAATTTTCCGCCTAAAGTTACGCCGTTACTTTTTCCAGATCTTTACCAAAAGCTATACTATCGTGCATTTCAATACAAATAAAACCTGAATACTCTATAATTTTGTACCCCAGGGATTCGGTTAAACCAGTTAACCAAATCACCCGTCGCGAGCTCTTGAAAAGACTCATCAAATGACGTGCCAGTCATATCAAAATAAAGAAAAATGAAACGCACAAGAGAATATTCGGCAGCTTTGATTCTACCAACTAGTGATCATCGATTCAGCCGATCTTTATAACCGTAATCGTTTCCGGAACCCTCGTTCTCAGATATTCTTTTTTTAGTCACGAATCATTTCGCTTTTACACGTGAGCGCCAAAAAGCAACGGTCATCTGCCTTTTTACTCCTCTCTTCTGTTTTTATTCTTTTTTTCACTGCGTTCACTCATCGAATGCGGAAGAGCTGACATTTATTTTCATATTCTATTGTAATAAAAGCAGTTATAGTGGAGAGTATTCCATAACCGAATGCGGATATCAGTTTTTTTTTCTCTTTCGGGTAGGCTGCATTTTTAAAAAAATAATTGTATGGTTCAACGAATGCATTGATTTCAGACATTGATGTATGGGATGTCAATGCATTTGCGACATCGAAATCGTATTTAAACCATTATCGAGAACGGTGACAAAAGAATGAGGATGATAGAAAATTCGCAAAAGCTCAATGGAAAGCCGTTTAGTTTTGATATCATACCACGTGCATGTTTTGGTACAAATCGTATAATTTTAATTGGTCATGCCAGTAAAAGGTTGTTGAGTAACCGTATAGTTAGTTTGCTCTTGCCTCTTTTAAACAACAACCACTATTAAATCTTTTCTTTTTAATAATTACCGGTACATTTGATTATGACCTGGATTTTCTGTGATTTTCTTTGGCCGGAAATTAATATGCTATGTTCTGAAACAAACAAACTGTCATTTAAATTTACATTAAAATCTTAGACATTTTGTGGCTACTGATATCAAATATTTTTAACTACTATCTTTGTAGCAAGATTCTTTATTCTCAAACTGAATATTTCACAAACATCTACATATCCAAATTATTTTTTAATTTCCGGAAAATTTTCAGACTGATTTAATTATATTTCTCTTTACACTTTGTGTCCTCTAAATCCTGCATTTTGAATTATAAACATCTATAGCTTAATCTGTCCATTTTTCGCGTCATATCAGATTACCTTACATCACGCTATTCATTATCCACACTGCTAAGCAAATTCCCAACTCCCAAATATGCTTGCTACCATTGCAAAAGCACAAGATCTTCAATTTGGCTTTCAAATTAAAAACTTGCTTTGCTTAACAAACTGAGAGATTTAAAGATAATATGAATATTTTTTAACAATTTATATCTTCATTTTTATTATATGTCAAATTTATGTAATTTATATTCTATATCCGTATAACAGACGCAATTTATAATATAACGAAGTGATAGTTTTCTTTAATCTCTGCGACAACAGCGTCATTAATAATTTAAGATTTAGGTAACACTTTGGAAAATCTTACAAACCAGGCATAAGTCCCTACGTTTTACTAAATTTACGTGCATCGGATTTTTTTTTTTATTTTGGTATGCTCAACGTGCTAAGAATCAAATTTTTTTTTTCAGTTCAAGAAATCAATTTACGAAAAATATTTGAATAAGGGTGAAGATGGCCGTTGTCCAGTGCTCTTTTGGTATACCTCTCATATCACCTGGAACAAGGGTAAGTTTCTATGCAGCTTTATTTAGTCAGAAGTCCTTTTTAAGATTTAAGTCAGATTAAAAAAAAACATTTATTTTGCAACATAAAAGAATAATACTTTTGTATTCTTCCGAAGCTATGAAGGTAAATCGAATTAAATATTGCTAAAACTAATTGTGCCTTCAATGCTTGTAATATTAAAAAAAACTCTGGTATTTATATCATTGTACTGACAAAATATTAGGTTGACAAAAAAGTAATTTTGGTTTGCCCAAATAGATAGCGTTATGTTCGTTTTGTTATTCTTCTGCCAATCTCGCAAATTTTTTTCTTTTGATATTTGGCAACTGACATTTTAGGTTGCTACAAAATCAATTTCTGTGCATTTTTGTTTACAACTTTTAGTTTTCGGTCAATTTTAACATGGGTTGCTTTTAGACATATTTTACTTCTTTTATTTTCATCCAGGCAAGAAAGCGGCTGAGGCTCAAATAGAGATATATGAAGTTATGGTGTTGATTGCTTAACGAAACGCATATTGTCAGAATTGGTTTAAAAAGCTTCATGCTAGAGATTTTTCACTTGATCAACGTTCTGGCCGACCTTCTGAAGTCGATGATGACAAAATTGAGCCATAATTGAGCCTATTCGTCATATAATAGTTCTAGAAACTGAAAAAAGTTTAAATATATCACACACAACAATTAAAAATCATATAACATGTCTTGGACTCCTTAAGAAGCTCCACATTTGAGTATCATAGATGGTGAAAAATGGATCTTCTACAGTAACATTAACTGAAAAAGGTTCATGGTCGAAGCATGATAAATGAATACAAATCATATCGAAAAGTTAATTGATCAAAAAAATAACCTGCTGTCAATTTGGTAGGATTATAAAGCTGTTGTGTATTTTGAGCTGCTTACAAGCAATCAAATGATAAACTCCGACGGTCACTGCCAACAGCTTATAAAACTTAAGGTAGCAATCAAAAGACCAGAAATGACAAATCGCGAAGGAATTGTGTTCTGCCGCGACAATGCAAGGCCTTCACATCTTTGATAACACTTGCGAAATTGTTCGAACATGGTTGGGAAGTGATGTCGCGTCGCCTATGGAGCCCCGACCTTGCACCATCGGATTATCATTTATTTCGAAGTTTACAAAACTTCTTAAATGGTAAAAATTTCAGCAATAATGATGACCTCAAATCGTACTTGGTTGAGTTTTCCCCCGATAAAGACCAGAAGTTCTATGAGCGCGGAATCATGAAGTTGCCAGAAATATGGCAAAAGATCACCAAGCAGAATGGAAGATATTTGACTGATTAAAGTTCATTTTTTGCTTACAAAAAATTTGAGTTTTATTTCACACTAAGAAAACGAAATAAATTATTTTCTTGCCAACCCGATATATTCGCGCTTTATTCTGCGAGGGAAATAATAGTAATGCATATATATTAATAGCTGTGTATATAAACGTATTCTTATATAAAATGCCTCGGATAGTTTTGTTCTATTTTATTGTTTGAAATTCAGTCGGGGTAAATTAAGTTATATTATTGTTTAATATCCAGTTATTATGAATTCCTTTCAATCATAGTTCGTTTTTATTTCTTCAGAGCGTGATGATAAGGCCTTGGTGTCGACTTACTGTAAGTTAACGTCCTTGATACCTGAACATAACTTTCTAGTTGCGATTGTTATGTTCAAGGATCAATGATCTGCAGATAGCGGTACAAATAATGTTTCATTTGGGGAGAAG
Organism: Stegodyphus mimosarum; assembly: GCA_000611955.2. NCBI lineage: Eukaryota > Metazoa > Arthropoda > Arachnida > Araneae > Eresidae > Stegodyphus > Stegodyphus mimosarum. The sequence continues at coordinate 500,435 of KK114070.1, forward strand.
TATACGTTTGGATTCGAAGGAAACTCATTTCATTCCCAATATGGTTAATTTTCTTAATCTTCTAAACATTCTTTAAACACTTTAAAACTCTTTAATGCATATATTGTTGCTTTTATATCATCCTCCAGACGAAAAGCAAAGTTTTTGCCTATCCGATACCGTAATATCTTTCATTGATTTTCCCTACTAAGGAAATATGTTGATTATCAATGTAACGAAGGATTCATTTAAAACATACGTATTTTTCATTGGGATCAGTGATAATTAGCGTTAATTTAACGTTACTTTATACAGTGTAAAGTTTTGTTTGGCAGTACTTGCTTTATATAAACACTATTAGTTATATGAAAAATTAAATTCCTGCGTTCTAAGTGTAGCCAACTTGTCTGCTGTGCTGCTAAAGTCGATTTCTAATAAATATTTAATCTGCAGTTATCTATCGAATTACAAAATTTAGCACTTACCCATAATGAAAGGATTAGAACTTAAAACAACATTACATCATGTTAATAACAAAAATGCACATATGGTGCTGAGATATATACATCACCAAAAAGCAGAGAATTTTATTAACTTGTACAAAGTAATAAATGAATTGTAAAAAGTAAGATATTTTATATAAATATAGATGCCTTAAAATTCCGGCTTTATTAACCAAATTGTTTTTCCTTACATATACGTTCACTGTACAAACTTTTTTTAAAACCATACGCTGTTTGATTGTCGTCAAAACGCAGCAAATAAATATAATTAAATTGTTATCACAATACGATCTATGAAAAATTTTTTCTAGTCTCCACCGCCGACCATATCATCGCAATCGACTTGTAGCCCATACTTTATCTATACTAATAAGTTTGCTTACATTTCTTCTTCTGCTTGTTTCTCTCTTTCTTAATAAATATTTAATTCGTAAATTTTCCTTTTGTTTTCTGAAAATTAAGCTGTTGTCAGGATTTTTTTTCGTTTGTTCTAGCTGCCATCTCTTCCAGCGCTCTTTTCTATGAACCCAGGTTTCATATCTACAGAGTCCTCGAATTTTAAGTATTGAATTAAATCACTAATAATCGAATAGCTGTATCAGATCATTTTTCGTCTGATTATAAGTTTATCACGTTTTACTCTGTTGCAAACTTTCATTTTATTTTCAAATGGAAGGAGGTGTATTGATTTTACTCAGTATAATATTCCTGTCCTTGCGAAACTAAATTAGTAAATACAGTAATACCACGGAAAGCGATGGATCTAAAATGGAAAGAATCTAGGTGTTACCGCTGCTTCAAACTTAACATATCGATAACATATACTCTGCCCGTCTTCGTCCTTAGCAGATTTTCAGATAACTGCCATTTGCAAAATTTATCTTTCAAAACTGAACAAACCTTTATTGATCAACAAATTATTATTTAAAAGCAATACTTCTTAATTTAAATCTTTATTTAAATTTTTTTATAATAATATGTTCTATTCACATAAATTAAATATAATTTCATATATATGAATGTTTAGTATAGTGACTCGTAGTTTAGTTGAATGCTAACAGAATAGGAGATCCTTAATGGTACTTCAGGGTTAACTGTCATTGTTATATTAAATATACTAGAAAGATAATCATAGAGCTGACGTGATTAAATTAATGATTAATCAGGAATACTCAAGTCTCTAGAAAATGAACAGGGGAAGAAAAGTGAAGGAAACGTAATCACTACTTCAGATATTCTATTATGATAAAGATGCTCCACTTTCAAGAATATATACATAGAATGAGTAATAATATTTTCCATTGTGACAGGAAAATACTGACAGAAAATGTGCAAGAGTTTGCGGAATAAATCACTAGAAAGGAAGAGCTTTTCTTTGCAACAAACGTTTTCCTCCAGAGTCACGTATGGTGCCCTTTTAACCTCAGGGGTTATTCTGTAGCTGTGCTCGTTGTTGTGTTTCAAATCCCGGAAAGAAATGAAAGTTTAAACGACCATGGAATTAAGAGAGAATTTTGAGAAAAAAGTACTTGCATGCCATAAATTGTTTAAAAATGGCTACTTTGAATTCCGCTCGGTATTTAGCGCGCGTTTTCAAGTAATAAAGTCGTAACTGTTATTACAAAAGGGGGGAAAAGGTTCTTTTTTATATTGTTTTAGCCTTAAGTCACAAGACATATTTTCATGTTGCAATAAAATCAATGGTAATATTAGATTTTGTTTGAAGTAGTCAGACAATTTAATTTCATTAAATTCTTCATTAGCTTACAAGTATTATTTTTCTTCAGTTTAGATTCTTGTTTACATAGGTAGTTTTTTCCAGTTAAATTAAGTTCATTTTTACCTGTTGTTTAGAAAATTAAATGTTAAATATATGCATTGCGTTCTCTCAGGTTTGAGAGAAAATTTTTAAAAACAATGAAACTTGTAGTATATTACTTTATTCTTCTTCTTATCTGTACACACTTTCCTATTAATGTTATATATCTGTTTACCCATTCACAAAAACTTTTAACAAAATGCCATTCTAACGTTTCTCACCTTTGTAAAAGATAAATGTCAGAATATTTTTTAATTTCCTTGTTCCATCTTTCAGTACTTCTGAAATACATTCAAATTATACCCTTTACCTTTTAGTTCGTATCATTAATCCGAGTGTATTCTATGTTACCTTCTGGAGACATTAGGTTATTTTGAAAGCAGGAAATATGAAAAATGAGCTATACAATCGCCGGGATTCGAACCTCGGACATCTGGAATACGCGCCGCGTGTGCTGGCCATTACACCACGAAGGCATGCTAAGAAGACGGAAGAAATACCCTATAACCTAATGATGTTTTTCATCCGTGAATAACTGTTTACATATTTCAGCAATTTCCTCGGAAAGAGAATCTAATTTAAAGATTCGTAAGATTCGATTCCATAAAAAATAAGCACAAATATTTCCGTGCACTAACTAAAAGTTAAGCAGAGTTTTCAAGCAACAAAGTCTAGTCCTTATGTTCCAAATGAAGGAAGGTTACGAACAATTACAGGGTTCCTTGTAATAAACTGCCTTAAGAGAGTGCAAAAAGAGTTCTATTGATTTCTGTGTTCTGTCTTCAGTACCAAAGAAGTTGATATGGTTTGTACAATATCAAACAAGAAATTGTATGTAAATTGCTTCCTACAAAAGATGATATCTTAAAGCACGTTGCAAGTATTGCAGGGTTTCCCTTATTTTGCATAACAAATTTATTTTAAATCGGATACCTTTCCTGAACCTCTCAACTTCCCCTTGTATTTTCTGGCCAGGATGTAAATTTAAAGTTAAGTGAACTGCATATTTAAACGGGAAAAGTCTCTGAGTTTATCCACAGAGTGTTTTCTCTAGCCAGCACACGTTTCGTTGCTATCTCGCTGTTACGCTAGTAAGCCTTTTGGCCAGTTCGGATTATCATCACGCCTTTTTGAGGTTTTTTAGAGTCAACCTGTTAGGTGTGAATTAACGTGCTAATCCAGCACTATTCTATTTTAGATTATATTCTACATTTAAGTTTCCCACCGCAAATGGACGGTGTTTTTGTAACGCACGAAGATCGTGCCTTCCTATTAAACTTTTATAAAGGGTCACTTTATTTTATAAAGGGTTACTTTTCACCTTACTTCTGCTAATTTATTCACGCCTGTGCGAGAATTCGCCAGCTTCATTGTAGGGTCTAGAGCTATTTTCTGTGGAGTAGTAGAGACAACAGTATTAGCAATCATTTCTTTAGTTACCACTTTGCAATTTCATGTAACTGATTCAAAAAAATCCAGTCCTAAAGTTTGTAAATGCTCATTATCTAGATATAGTTTGATTTAATCACCACGACCTACCCTCATAATCCGATAAACACTTGTCATGTATAGTTTTTCAGAACTAGTTGTTATTGCATATAAACGGTACAGTTCTTGAAAATCATATATGATTTTCGGGAAACTTGAACAAGTAATTAGAATATTTTCGAGTTTATTCCGTTGCCATTGTCCAAAAAAAATCAGAATTCATTGTTTTAAAAAGCTATCTACTCTTTATCAATACGGAATAGCTTGCATGTTTTAAAACACAAATAGCTTTCCGAAAGTGTCAGTTAGGTGTGACTTTCTTTCAGTACGCGTATGATACGTCAACTAAACGAAAAGCGTGCTAAAAATCTATACTCAGTACTCCTAATGAACAAAACAAAGTAAAGTAAAATTGCTATAGTTAAGCGAGATTCCGTTGTTAATCTCTAAACTCAAAAAACGTTGTAATGATACTACAACACATCTGAAGGGCATTTTCTGGAGCGACCCGAGATATTTATCTCTTCATTGGCCAATCAAAATAGGCCGCAAAAGATCAAAACCATCCGGTTCCAGTGTTTGCTGCGGAACATAGTTTTATTATGTAGCCATATTTTTCAATGCTAGCGGAAAGAGCTCGAAACCATGATTTGGCTTTACATGTTTATGCCGTAACACTTTATTTTAATGTCGAGGGGAATTTTCATCTCCCCCAACAATGTACACTTTTTTTTCTTTTTTTTTTCGGATTATTTATTTACAGTCGATGTTGGTAAACACAATAGGTGTAGTTTTATGTCATTCTTGATTCGTTTTAAGATCTCTGCTTTATGATGGCCATTTACACTGATGAGGATTATATTCACAATGTTATTAGTCCAAAGGGGCAATTTGCATGAAGGACTATTAATTTTGTTTTCGCATTTTGGATTGAAAACTATAAACGGCGAATCACTTTTCAAATTGTTGCCACCAATATTAGAGCCCTGTATTACATTTAAAGAAATTAAATAATGAAGAATCTGCATGAATTTATGTATGTTTCTCGCATTGGGATAAAACAACGGTACATTGAGCCATCGAAATTTGAATAACGTAATCTTCCATAGAATAGGGGCATGTGGAAGCCCTAATTTCAATTTGAAATTTGTTTTATTATCGATTTCATATTTCGTAACACTGCAACGAATTTTTGATTAACAAGCTCGACGATTTTAAGACGAGCAACGGCAACATTGTACGAAAAAAAAACATTTTTATCTCCAGGGCACGACACTCTGTGTCGGAAATTTTAAAGATATGCCCATTTTAAAATTATTTTGCGATATTGCTGTTGAACTAAATTTTACCGTTTGAGTACGTATACCATCATATTAAATAAAAAAATTTCCTTTATTTATTAACATTACAGAAAACGTTAAAAAAAGTCTCTTTGGACGTAATTTAAAATCTGAGACCCTTCAGATTTTTTTTTTCCAATTATTGCAAAATACGTTAAAGTTTTGAAACTGGTGGTAATTTCCGACTTCGATTTCAATGGCTAGATTAAATTCCAAAGTGTGAACTTATTAATACACAGCTTTGTTTTCATGTATTACTGCAACTCTTGATATCTAACCTTTTACTTATTCATACTTTGCGATTATGAAGCACAGGCAAAAATTTTACTTATTGCGAAAACACTTGTTAAATCTCTATTCAGAAAAATATTGGATCAAAATTATCTAAAAATTGTGCATATGGTAAATTCAAATGAATTTAAATGAATTTAAACATTATTACCTAGATCTACATAAGGTATTTTCTCCTTTCTTTCCGCATGACTTCGCGGTGAAATTAGAAGGATACTCGGCACGTATTCGGGAAGTTCGGAATTTGAATCTTGACAAGAGCATTGCATATTTTCACGTGTCCAGCATCAAAAGTCCTAATGACTTTACAGGCCAGCTTCCTTAGAAAACTTTTATTTCTCAGCTTTCATTTTCTCTTTTATCTCTCATTTTGTATTATTATTATATTTTGTTCATTTCTTTATATTTTCATCTTAAACTTAGAATTTATTCTAAATTCCAAGTTTACGTTATGATACTGTTTTACTTCAGTGAATGAAATCAAAATTTATACTTGTCTAAAATGGAGTTGGATTAGATTACTCCCGTTGAAAAATAATAAATCAGCTCGGAAACAAATATATAAATAACATTAATACCTACACTGACACAATATTAAGAAAGAAAATTATAAACACGAATAGATTACTAAACCTGTAAATTAAGATTTTCCTGAATTTAATTAAAAATTCTCTAATTATGGATCACAATAATTTTTCAAGCAGATTGTATACTTTAAGTTCATTTCACTGAAAATCCGATTTCTGAAGACTTAGGTTTCTTTAGGTTCTTCTAAACTTTCATTAATTATGCTTATAAACTTTAATGCATGTTTTTGTGTGAGCAGTAAGCTTTTTTAGGGGAAGCAATGCTTGATGGTTAGGTTAGGTTATTCAATTATGGCAAAGCACACGAGGGCTATCTGCCTAAGGGGAGGGATGCCTTCGTGGAGGACTTTCTAAGGGAAACTGGCTCGTATACACGTTACACATGGGGAAAACCACGAAAACGTCCATGCAGCCAGCCCGTTCGCGGGATTCGAACCTCGGACCGAACTACCAGTGTTCAGCGTCTTTACCGCTCGGCCGCTACAATGCTTGATGGAGTGAGGAGGCAATGGTTTAGCAAAAATAAATGATTTATACTTCGAATTCAAAACGGAAATTTTGAGTTAAAATTTTCAGTTTAAATTCGTTTTCAACTAAGAACAAATTCTGGTGCTAAAATATATGAAATATTTTCAGTTAGTAACAATAAATGCAATAAATGCTTGCAAATTTTATATGGGAAAAATAATAGGAAAGAGATACGTAAAATTTGCAGAATCAACAACGGGAAGATAAATTTTTCTAGCTGTTTAAGAAGTTTTTATCTTATTTCATGAAGAAAAGGTGGTTATAAGACTTTTTTAATCATATTATACCTCCTGATTAAGAGATTAAGAGTGAAATCTTATTAAAATTTCAGAAAATGTTCTCGTGTTCGTTAAATCCATATCCTCAGTTTAGGAAAAAAAGAAAGAAAAGGAAAGGAAAAAAATTTTCATCAGAGTCTAGTTCAGTTAATTACAAGTGATGATTCTACTGTTGTGAACGTGATAATACCGTCTTATTAATGCTTTTAGCATAAAATGACAGCTTAATCTAGTAATGTGATTTAACGCTTACAGCACTTACGATTACGTTGCAGAATATTATAGAATACTATCAATATTGAACTTGATTGACCTTGATTGCTCATCCTTTAATCATAAAATCCAGATAATTCGGCCATACTTTTTCTGCATTCCAAATACATATTTACGGCAATCAAATGAATTTGGTCCGGTCCCTGTATAACTGTAATGGATACTGTAAGTGAATAACTATAATTGATACTTTGTGTAACTGTATCCGTATTTGACTCTCATATAACTTCCAGTCATTTCGAGAAGTAGAAAACGTTATTAGTATTTATATGATGTAACTGGAAGTATATGATTACGACCAACGATTGCGAAAGCAAAGGACGGGTAAGGACTTTTAAGCCAGGTATATATGTATGGAAGTGAGTATATATGTATATTTTTTGGTGCTGTCGATTGCAATAAAAAGTAAGGTGCACAATTAGATGTTATATCAGTTCTATATACAAAATTTCAGTATTCTGAGGCAATCGTTTTTGTGTTACACAAGATACGTACGGTCGTCACGAAACAATCCCTTTTTAATACGTTTCAAATCCATTTTATAATCATTTTTGGTAAAATGAGTCCTTTATTCTGTCCGTACGTACAGACCTCACCCCCTACACACACACACACACAAATCATCCAGATCGATTCGGGAATGGTCACAATGGATATTTCTTTTGAAATATGATACCCGAAATTTTTCGCGATTATCATATTTCCTTTATTTCATACAAAGAAGTAATAAGTCATAATAAATCGGGGAAAATAAAGAAAATGTACTCTTTTCTTTCATATTTTAATATTATATGTAAGCAAAGAATTTTTTACTCCCCATTTATAGCTAAGCAAAATGTCTTACAAAGTTTGGTGGCACAGTCATTTTTCAAGCCGGTAACCAGCAAATTCTGAAACAGCCCTTTTGATCTTACTCCCAGTACAACTTTCTCGGAACATGTCGAATAACAATGCATTCAACGGTTAAGTAATTCCGTAGGAGTGGAATTGATTTAATCGTTGTGTTTGTCTATTCTTTTAATTGTGTAGGAGTGGAAAGACAAATATACAGCCCTTGTAGATGATTGTTTCTTATGTCTTGACATGTGTTGGAAATGGTTGAAGAGAGACTGAAAATTGTCTTCACGGAGAGGCTTTTCTTCTGATCACATACCGATGGAACTATGAGAAACCGGATGTTCTTCTGCAGAATAATCTCCTCCCACATTAAATGTTTCCGAAACATATATCTCAAAGACAATGGTACTTCACTCGAAAAACTTTCAGATTTTTTTTTCTTACTATGAAGATTATGCTGAGAGACGTAATTTAGAATTGTTTAAGTTAAATGTCGATTATTACAACGAGCGGTGATTGTCATGATTCAAAAAAATTTTTGATTTTACTATTTTTATTTTTATTTTATTTTATTTTATTTTAGTCTTTAACCTATCTGTGTAGGCGCCGAAATTAGGTAGTTCCCGTCTGCTTTGATAGAAAATAGGATTCGTACTGATGGAAACCGGAAAACGGGCTCTGATGGAAAACGGAACCTGCGCTAAAAAATTCTGCTTAAATGAATATTATGATAAATAAATTGTCAGAATATTCACTTGATGTTGTCATTTTCATTTTTTACTCAAAATTCAAGATTTTCTCATTTTTTTTAGAATGGTTAGATCAGAGATCCTCGACTTTTTTGTACCTTAAAACTCATTCTGGTATATCAGTCATGTAATTAGTCATAAATGCATTATGCATTTATGCGTAATGCACTTATGATTGGCATTTATGACCGAATGCAATCTTTTGTTGAATTTACTATAGTAACACCAGAGGGGAATGGATATTAAATACGTAAATGCATACAGTTAAAACAAAAACAAAAAGAAAATGCTCCTGGATATTCTTGATGATGTTATGATGTTATTTGAACCTGAGCAGAAATTCTACTTTCAAACAAAGGTTGTAACAACCTCAGAAATATGAAGGTTGAAGACTATGTCCGCCGATATTTATTTCCACAAATATTTTCTGTGGGGAAGATAATACTTATTTGAAACTTTTATGTACTGGCAGCATGAAAAGTGTACTGAAATTTGCTTGGCTTTTATATAGCTGTTCGTTACTATTATTAAGCTTTAAACGAAAAGTTAAATCTTGCAAATCTATAGTCAGCAAGTTGTACGTTATAGAATACCGTCTGTGTCAGAATGAAGGATGCAAAAATAGCAGTTGTCTTGAATTAATTAATCTGTCATTCTTCACATAAATATGATCTATGAATTCATTTTTACATAGTTTCGTTACATGGTGCAATGTATTCCTGTTTGTACCCTATTTAATGCGTGAGAGTATTATTTAAAAGTTTGAGTGTGGATACGTAATAATTCTAAGTAATCTATAAAATTTAAGCTTTCTTTTCGATTTGTCTCTCTTTTATGGTGAGCACATTTGTTAATTTATTTCTGCTAAAAGCGTACGTCCGTGCTTCAATTAAATGACGGAAGTTTAAACCGATGAAAGGAATATGCATTTTATTTAGTTAATATTTATTTTTGCATGTATCTGAATCTTTTATTAAAAATTTAAAAGCTAAAAATAGGAAATGCACTTTTTTCATACATTCGTCCGTTTCTTGAGTGTAGTGATTTAAAATTAATTAATGGCATGAAAACATTTTCCTGTAAGACGTAAATGAAATTTCTGTGTTATAAGGTATCGCAATTAATTTCGTAAAAGCTTATACATTTCATTAGAAAACATCTTACTTATATATAGATTTCTTTATTATTTCTCCATTAATAATTACTTATCATTATTTCACTGTAATTCATTAAAACATTCGATGTCTTTTATTTTTCATGTGAAAGTGAAACATTTCGATGCGTCTTTTCATATTTGAAACCCGGAGAAGTTCTGTGGAAGAAATTTAACAATTTTGTTTAGATTTTTTTTCGATGGTGTTGTAAAGATGATTCACAGCAAAGTTTGATTTGTACAACATTATATATGAATACTTTATTCCAGGTCATATTTTAAAAAACGTATTAGTATGTTGGAAGTATTAATTTTATATCTAGAAATAAATGGCCAAGTAAAATTTGCAGTCATGAAGTTATACCTTATACTCACAAAACAGAAATTATTTTAGCGTAAGTTTCTGACAGAAAAGAAATGTGTAATTAATATGAACTGTAACTACACAACAATAGTTTGGTTGCTCTTACTGCTTTATGTGCATTAGTAAGCTAGGTAATTTTGATTTTCTAAATGACAGTACGCCTTTTTCTCTTTTCAAGCACATATTTACTTCAAATTACTTTTCAATCAATATTTATTTCAAAAATTAGTCTTAGTTATTTACGATATATGTTCCGCAATATTCAATTTATTATATTCCTTATTTTCATGCATTTTTTAAATATTATAATTAACATGCACAACAAATTTATGCCCTAGTCTTAAGAAACATAAAAAAGAGCTCCTTAATGGAATCGATGACCAAAAAAATTAAACCTTTGAATAAAAATCTCTCATTTAAAAATGTTATCAAGTAATATAGAAGCTATCAATAATAATTTGTAGAATCATTAGGTTTTTCATACTGGGGACGTGTAAAAATGTGTAGTGCCCTAGCCGGGATTCGAACTCCGGACCTCCCAAATACGCGTCGAGTATGCTTCCAGTTACAACACGAAGGCATAAGGGAGGGAGAAAACACCTTATATACTCTCTTTTAAAGGGCGACTGGAGATAAGGATACCGAATGTCCAAATCCTGGTGGTGATGAATTATCGTGCACAACTTTTTAATTCGAATGCCATTGTAGAGTCATTAAGCTTTTTTATGCTGGATACTTTGAAAAATATGCAATGTCCTCGCGAGAATTTTAAAGCCAGACCCCT
>KK114070.1:511447-546531 GCA_000611955.2 Stegodyphus mimosarum
CCCGAATATGCGTCGAATGTGCTTCTAAGAACACAGCAAAGGTATGAGGAAAGGAGAGCCAAAATATCTTATAAATTAAAAAAACGCTCAAAATAAAAACTAAACGAGCTAAGATAAATAAAGCTAATAGCATCGCAAAATATAAAGATCAAATTACAAAAAAATAGTAAACTTGGAATCAATGATCAGCGTAATTTAAATTACATTATACCTTAGACAAAAATTTCTTCAGTAAATAAGCTTGGAACCGAATCAGCGTAATTAATTATATTATATTTAAGACAAAAATTTCTTCAGTACCATCTTAGAATACATATACGAATAAATTAAGTATAGTCTCAAATTCCTAATATTCTTTAGAAGACAGTAACAATTGTATTATTTGGAAAGAACACTAGAGCTGTTTATTCGTAATTTACAATATCGAATGAAAAATAAGTCATTATGATCTGGATCTAGTTTTGTGTTAAAACGCTGTTTCAATAATTAGCCACTAAAATATTTTAATGCTGTACTGCAACGAAAACAATATGTTACTACGTAAATGAATTTTGAATGAATTAATTAATTTGTTTTAAAATTTATTGTTTATTAATATAATTACATTTCTTCTTTTGATTTAATATAATTACATTTCTTTTAAAATTTTATTATAGACTTCGGCAAATCGCTATATTGCATGTTTATTATAGTTTATGAAAAGTCAACTCTCATTCTCAGGTTTCTTCAGAATAATTGTAGCTCCTTTATTTCTTGCGAGAGCACAGATAACAACTCTCGTTTTTAACCTCTTTTCGTTGGGTAGCCTTTCAGTTTAAAACTCATGCAACAGATGGCGCCACCACAAGAATGACTTTGAAAGTACTTGACAGTTTCGGTGAAGAAAAATCGTTTTACATCCCACCCCCCCCAAGTTACACAAGTAGCTGTTTAAGGATTATTCTAAAAACCTATGTGCTTGAAATCCAAATTATTTTTGTTTGGGTTGTCAGAAATTTCTCTAAGCAATATTCCAGGATTTAAAACGAATATGATATTTATACGGACTACGTACGGAAAGGGAAAATCTCTTGAATTTACAATAAATAAGCTCTGATAATATTTTCTGCTTTTTTACAAAAATTAAAACTTTGTTAATTACTATTATTTTGTTAAAAACTAAGATTTAAAACATGCTTGTTGGCAGTAATACTTAATATCACGACCAAACTGAATTTGTTTCAATTTGGACGTTTCCTCTACCGTCGCAAGCCAAATCCCATGAAGATGCATGTTGAGCATTCAACAAAAAATCCTCAAAAGTATTTTTTGTTGTGTTTATTGCTTTTTCTTTAACTACTCATTGCAGCTCATATCAAACTAAAGCAAGTTAAATTAAAAATTAAATCTATGTCTTTTTATGCCTAAAATTGCTGACTTTAAAATATGTAACCATAATAATTAGTGAAAATTTATCCGTCACTTAAACATTTTCTGAGATATTAATAAAATAACTCGCAGGGTGCCGGATTTACACTTTCACAGGCTCTAAACGTTTAAAGGATTTTAGTGCCTCATCCCACATAATTCGCAGTATAACGCCTTTTTTCTCCATTCCTTTCTAAATCTTCACTGCATCATACATTGCATGATAAAATTGGCAAAGAGAAATTTTTGTGGTGCGCCCTTTCTTGATGCCCTACGCGTCTGCTTGTTTACCTTAATAATTCCATTAATCCTTAGGATGCTGTAGAAGTCGATTTTACATTTGAAGAGGCGTTCTCCATGTGTAATGTCAATGCTAGTCAGTTTATCTTAGAAACATTTTCCAAGCAGATGGCTGTTTTTTTTTTTCTTTTTTTTCGTCATAGCCTAACTTTCTCATAAAAGTTTCTCAAAAACGATTCCATTAGCTTGAAGATTTTACTTATATGTTTCTACAAAACTATACATATTTACAATCAAGTCATAAGTTAATGTGGCGTAAATAAATTTTATTTACATCTTACGTATACTTTCAAACGTCCTATGAAATAGTGCTTATTCTACAGAATTACTGTGTTGATGTCGGCTTATTAAAAGTTCACAAAACAATTTTATTACAGTTTATAGTAAATTTTAAAATACATATTCACATTATGAAATTAATAAAAAAGCATCTTAAATTAACGACAAAAAATTATATAAAGATATATTTCACTCATTCGTTAAAATGGAATACAATTTTTCGCATATACATCGCTAACTTAAAATCTTGAGATTTAAATTTAATTTCAGAACGTTTCAGTTATTTTAATGACAATAGCGTATCCTGCGATAAATTCAGTTGCTGAAAATGTGCACATTACTTTCTGAAATGTTATAATAATTTAGAAAATCATCAATTTAGCCTTAAGTTTAACTTTGTTTTAAAAGCAAAAACTTTTTTTTAATTTTAAAACTCGAAAAAAATAAGAAATGGGGCAAAAATATCTCCCTTTTTACTTCATTCAATAAGAATTAAAATTACTGTATATTCCTAAAATTTCAGCCGTTTACATCAAGCTTACAAAAAGGTTAAAAAACCTTTTTAAAGTTACTTCAGAATTACACAAAACCTATCAGTGAATTTTTGCTGTATATTGGCGTTCTATTAAGGAATTATTGCACTATAACCTTTGTTACCTAACACTATATTTTTTTTAAGTTTCGCTAAATCATTCTGCAGTTTAATTTTTTTTTCATAGTAAACCATTTCAAAATCATTAACTTCGCCTTCAGTATTAACAACACAGCGCTGCGATAAAAAAGTACTTTTGAAGATTTTTGTTATTCTTAATTGTATTTTAGATGCTGAATTCAAAAATGAGATTAAAAGTTACGTAGCTTACCATTTTTTTACAAACTTGTTTTTTTTTATAACGGACTAGTGTCTTATATTCAGTAACTATGCATTTGTGACTAGTGACTTTACTCTTTTTTATTGATTTGATAAAATTATTCATAATTTATTCCTTTATTCTGCAATAATGACTTTCAATTCGTTCTCATTCTTTCTTAGACTAATTGTTTCTAGAATGACTAATTCTTAGATTAATTTCTAGACTCATTGTGTTCTTAGACTAATTCAATCTAGTGTCCGATTCTTTCTCAGAATATATCAAAATTTTGCATAATTAATTTTCAAAATGTAAATCATATCTTACTCAGATTAGTTAAGAAGATTTATCAAACTCGTGTATATTCAGTATTTCAAAATACGTAATCATTTAAAACTACTGTACCGTTCGAAAAAATAATTGCTTTTTATTTGAATAGTTTATTAACTAGAATACCGTTAAACTAAAGATATCATCAAATTTTTTACTTTGCGAATCGGGTGTTTTTATTTTCGCTACAAGAAAGATAAAAAATTATTGTTCTGATAAACCACAGAGTTTGATGAGATTTAAAATCTTTCGTCTTTTTTCCGTGGGAAAAAGACTTAACTGATCAGAGTAATAAAGGAAGCATAACTAATCAGAGTAATAAAGGAAGCATGCTTAACTGATCAGAGTAATAAAGGAAGCATTTAAAAAAATGTCTACACTTCCTACTAACATTTTGAAACAAATATTATAAATGTCTGTACTACTAATATAATTAATGAAAGAAATTTCTAACAATATATACCTATACGCATTAAGCAATTTCTACATGTGCGCTTATCTTTCTAAATGTATGTTCAGAAAATCGCTGATTAATCCTGTATACACTCTCAGCTGCATAAAAAATAACAGTTAGTGATAGGGATAGTATTGTGTACTATCATACAGATTGCAATGATTTATTTATTGCGTAATTTTGTTCATATGATAAATCTACGTTTTATAACATATCGACACTTTTTATAACATTTTAGTACTTTTTTACATCAAAGAAACGAGCGTGTTTTTGAAACGGATATTGAAGAGATTAATTTTAACTATCTAGCAAAGGTATTTCGAACCCTCTTCTTGAGACTACCTCTTTTAAAAAAATTTGCTTATCTACCATCTTACATTTTTCGCTATAATAAACAGCAAACAACGTAATCATAATGCAAATAGGTGCAAATTAATAACCTAATGATAAGAATTAGACTAAATATGATCAGAAATTTTGAGGGAAAAAGTGGTTTATTATTATTATTATTATTATTATTATTATTTTAAAAATATAAACAAGCTCTCAGAAAAAAAATGCCATATTCTAATTGCTCAAAAGCTCGATTTTAACTAATTTGATATTTGCCCTTTATGTATTAATCCAAAGTTTTAATATTTGGAAAACAAATGGCTTAAATTTGTCCTTAAATCACCTCATTAAAAATCCTGAACCTCTTTCTTGTTTAACGTAGTAAATTATTGGCTTGACTACTTCCATTAGTTAAGGGTTATGGGTTATTCATTTATGGCAAAGCACACGAGGGCTATCTGCCTAAAGGGAGGGATGCCTTCGTGGAGGACTTTCTAAGGGAAACTGGCTCGTATACACGTTACAAATGGGGAAAACCACGAAAACGCCCATGCAGCCAGCCCGTTCGCGGGATTCGAACCTCGGACCGAATTACCAGTGTTCAGCGTCTTTACCGCTCGGCCGCAGGTGGTTAGTTAAGGAAAAGAAAAAAATCAATAATGTTGGCGCCATATCAACTTTTATTTTGAGATATTTCTCTCAGATGACTTTTAAATTCCAAAACTTAGCGCTCTCATAGGGTGTAGGGGCTTGAACATTCTCCTTCAGTGGAATCAACTCTTCTTGCATCATTATTTCAAGATATATATTGCAGTTTATCTTGTTAGGAAGGATACTTTTCGAGATTTTTAGATATTTTTACCTTCACTAACATATTTTGCTGTCATTAATTTATTCCCGTTTCGTCCGCTTATTATTTCATTTAATTTTTATAAGCTTTATATTAGTATTTATCATTAATTTTAATATTTTATTTTTTAAATTTATAATTCACTTGTTAAAATTTTTATTCATCGCTTTCCGTTTTATTTAATCTTATTTTATTCTTTATTGTTTCATTTATTATTATTATTATATTTATTCATTATCGTTCAGAGTTCATAGGATTTTTAATTTTAAAAATTTAACTCTAATTAAAGATACTTAGTGAAACATTTAATACTTAATTCATTAACAATTACTTCATAAAGTCTGAAAAATGAATATGATATTGTATTCCTCGTAATTTAAAATATCAAGAAATATTCTTAAATTAACGAGATCTGCTTGTTGTGAATTACGGCTGACGTTAATTTGTCGGGGGCGACGGGGATAGCAAATAATGGGTAAAGTGAAAACAAATGATAAAGTTCAAAGATATTTTGAGCACTGCCTCCAAATGTTATCAGTAAAGTATTAACACAATATTTGTTCTTGGAATCTATTGTCAGACACTAGCTTTCATTCTTATCTTACGAAAACACAGTTATCTCGGCACCGAAATTACTCCGAAAATGAACTTTTTGACGCCTAATAAAAGAAATGATACCATTGCTTTGTTTTAGTTTCCATCTGCTAAAGAACGTCTACATATCCTTTGCACCTGCTCTTAACAGCTACACTCAAGAATCGAATCGTTTAATCTTGAAGGAGGCGTTGACTACGTAGAGTCCTTTCCTCTCGTTTTTGATAAGTCTTTGGCATTGCGTATGCATTAGAAGATATGGTACTAAAAAGTACCGTCACCCGAAGGCGTGGAATGGCACTATGCTGGATAAGCATGGCAATTACCCTTGATAACTGATAGTAACTCAAACACTATATAATCAAGGTGTATTTGGTGCTGCTATCTAGCGGACAAAAAGTTAACTATATACCTTTAAAATTTTTCTTTTTAAGAAAATTGAAAATAATACATATAAAATTAAATTAGATTAATTTAAATTTTATAAAATCTTTATATATATCACATTAAAGCAATTTTTATGTTTTTCTTTATTTTTAATAAGTTAATTACGAAATTTTTTCCAAAAGTTAAATAAAGAGAACTCATTAAAATCTTTTATGAATTTTATTTTTAAAAGCACACAGAAATTTCATTTTAAAGGATCTTAATTTTTCCAAATATTATAATATTTATAAAGATATTA
This sequence comes from Stegodyphus mimosarum, assembly GCA_000611955.2. NCBI lineage: Eukaryota > Metazoa > Arthropoda > Arachnida > Araneae > Eresidae > Stegodyphus > Stegodyphus mimosarum. The sequence continues at coordinate 517,531 of KK114070.1, forward strand.
CTTACAGTTAATCTCTAAATATTCTAACATTTATTTTAAATTCAAGCAAATCAACTGCAATTTAAAATCAAGCGGAAAGGCAATCTTTGCTTGGAGCAGATTTTAAATAGAATTAAAACGAAAATCTATTCAGAATATACACCAAACAATGGTTCCTTTTTTGTCTAATTTTAAATTTAACATTAGCGTGTTTCACTTTCGTTAGAATTCCACTTAAGTTTGGCAGAAATTTTGAATAAAACTCTATTTGTTTCGAGGATAATAATCAGATACAGATCCCTCTTATTGGGGGGTTAGAATTGTATCATCATAAGATTTATATCATTAAACTGAAATTTTTTCTAGAAACTATCTTAACAACTAAAACTTTTCTAAAGATTTATTCTATTAAAAAAAAAAGTTGTGACTTGGTAAACTCTTGAACATACGATCATTCACTAAACAAATTCTACCAAATCAGTTATACATCATCTGGCGAGAAAGTAAAACACTTCTTATTGACATTAACAAAACATCATTTAATTTACAAGGTTGCAAGTTCTTAAAATGTTGCGGTTTCACATACCATTTATTCGAATGATAAACACACACAGTTGCCACACTGTTTGTTCTAAAGCTAAATTTTGACACAAAAGGAGGTGTGGCTTATCAATAGCCAACATAATGACCAGCTGACGGAGGAAATGGAAATTCGACACACGTTTATAATGAGCTCGTTTAATCAAGTATTTCGAATCTGAATACCGTTCCAGACGAATAAGATTTTTTACTTTGTCACTATCAGAAATTCATAGAAGCGTTTATACGTTTCTGAAAAATGACACAAAATCTTTCACATTTCGCTACATTTGTTGTGGAGGGACGATAATGTGAAGTACGAACAAGCAAATGAAATAGTATTTAAATAAAAACAGCGATTAGGGAATGAAATATAAATTATAAAGTTATAAACTATTCTGTGATGAAGTTGCTATAAGAGTTTGAAAGAAATCTTGCAATAATTAGAAGCGATACAAAATGCTTTGAATCTTTAAAAGATCAATGACTGGCAGTCGAAAAAATGGCGAGATATTTTAAGTACATCTTAATTTCGATTTTGCAGGTTTACCTTCACTGGAGTTTCCGTAGTTTTTTCTGACGCCTAGTAAATTAATGAAATACAGGTTCTAATATTAGAACTGTTGTGTGTTTATATTCATGGTATACACGTAATGTGCTGACAGTTTGTTGATTTATTTTACGACTGGCAATATGATTCTTATACACTATATTAAAGTAAATAATATTAAGCGCAATAAAAGCGATAGTAACTAGGAAGGCTGGTGCTAGGCTGACTCTAAATCCTAAAGAAGTTTGCCGTTTCTAAACTCTACCCTCCCGGTGACGAGTGGCTCTGGCGCCGCCCATGGTAACTAGTGACAAGACAAATAGAATACTAGATTAAAGAAAACATAAAACTATTTCTAGTGATTTTCCTTAAAATCATTTTCAGTTCTCGATAATTCATGAAATGCAAATGCCATGCAGTACTCTTTCCGTAAATATAATTCTAATTTTGTGTCAAGTCGCAAATCATTAAGAGCACAGTTCCTGGAGCTTCGTGTTAAGCTAAGATATGTTTTATGTTTTTTTTTCCCCGAAAGCATAACTATTTCAAATATCTGCTATGAAATTATCTATAATTCTGTGAATAGTTACTTATGACTTTGGTTATCGTTAATTAGTTATTGCATTTGAGAAATCCACCTTCTTCTTCTATTTCGTGATTATATACTGGAAGCGGTTAAAATGTATATAACTAATATTTTATTTTGAGAGTAATTAATGATCAAGTTTATATATATATATATATATACAAACAATAAAAAAACAATTAAAAATAGTTAAAACAATTAAAGAAGCAATTATTACAATTAAAATTAAAAAAACCAGTAAGCAAGGAGGCAGAGTTTTTTGGCGCACAAAAGTGAAAGTTTTTGGTCCCACTCTGCAAAAAGACATTGAAGTTGGTGCCCCAACTGACTTAATTCACTATTCTACTAAGAATTTCAAATGTAAACAAAAGGCTGCCCCGTTAGGGTTAGCACGAATTAAAGTTTTAAATTATTGATAAATCTACAACTGTTGCATGCAGATTGACTAAAGGCAGAAAACCCTTAACAGAAACAAAAGAACAACATAATTCAATCACTTTTAGAACAAAAAATGAACAATTTACCAACATACAAGAATAGAGAAACTGAGTTCACCGAGCCGGATAACAGAATTTATATATATATAGATATACATATATATATACACACACACGATTGGTGGAGCCAATTGCAATCAAAGGAGAGGTGTACAGCAGTCCCATATACAAAATTTCAACGTTCTACGACTATTTGATCTTGAGTTATGCGAAATACAACCATACGTACGTCACGAAAAACTTCTCTTCTGAATCCATTTTAAATCCATTTTACAATTCGTTTTGAAAAAAAACGAGTATTTTATTCTGTTCGTACGTAGGTATGTCACGCAAAAACATACATATAAAAATAATGTAAATATATAAAAATAAAAGAACTGAGCTCACGGAGGCAAGTAACAGAGTGGGCATATACTTTTGGTGCGGACGATTGCAACCAAAAAGTGAGATGCACAACTACATATTATAACAGTACTAAATACAAAATTTCAACTTCTGAGGTTACTCGTTTTTGAGTTATGCGAGATACATACATACGTACGTACGTACAAACGTCACGAAACAAAATCTCTTCTGAATCCATTTTAAATCAATTTTATAATCCTTTTGGGAAAAAAGAGTCCTTTATTCTGTATTCAATGTATGTAAGTTAAAAATATTCGAAGCTCTGACGTAGATTTTCGTAAAATATCTCCTGTTGTTTGTTTCTTTAATTAGTTCTGTAAATATATGAATATTAATATTGGTTATGTTGTATATAGATATAGTAGTCTCAAACAACATTTCGTTCATAAGAAAATGCATTGGAAAAAAAAATTAGTTGAAACTGGCATTCATGAAAGAAAATCCTGATATGAGAAATTATAAAGTATGCTGTTAAGTGAAATTGGCTAGAGAATTAATTAGTTGGAATTAAGACTGAATTAAGTTGGAATAAACGTGTTAATGTTATGTATCAGAAATAAAAATATATCAGTAAACTAAAATTTCAAGAGATGAACTGGGGATCAATTCGGTAAAACCGATAATAATTCACTTTTATTTCAGTACTGAAAATGTTGGTATTATGAATTTCTTTATAAATGGAACGTAAATAATTATTATTTTCTCTTGAAATTTGTCCATCAAGGTAGCTATAGCTGTAATTATTTGGTGCAGAAGAAAGGCTATAAGGGAAAATTAGCATAATTAATGAATTTTAAATGCAGAAATAATGATATGAATGTAATAAATTAGCAAAAAATACTAAATTGAAAGGTATTAAATGTTAAAAGTAATGCGAAATATTTGTGTACATGCGCACGAAACAGTCAATATGGTTCAAAAATTTCTGATGAAAATTGTGACTTCATGCAAAATGACAGACTCTGTCAAGCTAGCTTAAAAGTAATGGGGGCTCAAAACTAAGCGTAATGCTAGCAAAATCGAATTGTTTAAAAATGTGTAAGAAATAAGTGCACTCGTTCAGATATAAATGTTATTAAACTGTGTCGTTGAAGTTTAAGGAATGCGTTAATTTAAGTCAAATAAGATCAAGTAGATGATCAATTACGGTTAAGAAGTTAAAAATTACAGAGAAATATCTGAATACACGGGGAATTATTAAGGCTTAAAATGCAAGTAAAGTTAACAATGATGTAGAATACTAGAATTAGTAACAGAAGACTATTACAGAATGAGAAATTTCTAATAAGTAGATTAAAACAGAACTATGAAATATAGACTATGCAAGGTCTATTCAATAAACGGCATATGAATAAAAATTAACAAACGTGAAGTTAAAAACTTAATTTTAAAATAATGGTATGTTTAAGAAAGTTTGTAGTCATTAGGTTTTCTTTAAGCAGGAGTATTGAAAAATGGACGTCGCCTTCGCCGGGACTCGAACGACGGACCTGTCGAATACGCGTCGAGCGTGCTGACCACTACACGAAGGCAAGCGAAGAAGGCAAGAGAAATACCTTATAAACTCCCCCTTTCAAAGGGCGACTGGGTATTAGGGGATCCAATCCCCAACTCCTGGCGGTTGAGAATCGTTATCTACTACCTTTTCTTAGTTCGGGTCCCACTTTGGAGTCATTAGGTTATTTCAAAGCAGGAGACTCCAACCACGGACCTCTCGAATATGCGTCGAGGGTGCTGACTATTACACCACGAAGGCATGCGAAGAAGGCGGGAGAAATACCTTATATGTTAAGCATGCGAAATATTATATAAAATTATGTCAAATAGTAAAATTAATAACATCGAAAGCGATGTTAGGATCGAGAATTATAAGAAATGAGTTAAAATTCAGAGTATGTTGGAAACTAGAAAGATAAAAAATGTCAAAAAGTTTTTAAAAAATGTTTAAAATTAAATAACAGGCTAAATACGAAGCAAGCATTTGAATAATTATGCTCATAAAATATAACAAATAAGTTCAGAGTATGCTAAAAATTACTGAAGTTAAATGTAGGAAAGAAATTTAAGATTACATATAAAATCAGATAAACTCAGAGAATATGGTCAGAAAATATAAGAACTATTTAAAAATTATTAAAGCGTATGAAAGAAGTTAAAAATTACGTTTAAAAATAAATAATAGCATAAATTAAAACACATATTTGAGTTATTACTCTCGTAAAATAAGAAATTTAAGAGTTATATTGGGTAGAAAGTATGAAAAAACATCGATGTAAAACGAAATAAAGCAATAAAACTTAGTAATTCAATTAAGATTACGGAAATAAATATTGGGTTGGCAACTAAGTACTTGCGGATTTTACTCATAGATGGCTTCAGTTGAATTTTTAGGTTTGCAGACGTAGAACAAATGTAAAACACATTTTGTTATTTGATAGTTGGCAATTCAGCTGTGAATCAGTAAAAAGAGTTTTTTGATCGGTTGCGTAGTTTTCGTTTGGCGTTCGTTGAAAAATGGAAAATCAAAAGGATCATTTTCGTCATATTTTGCTATTTTATTTCCGCAAAGGGAAAAACGCATCGCAAGCTCATAAAAAGTTATGTGCTGTTTATGGTGACGAAGCCTTAGAAGAACGGCAGTGTCAAAATTGGTTTGCCAAATTTCGTTCTGGTGATTTTTCACTCAAAGATGAAAAACGCTCTGGTCGTCCAGTTGAAGTTGATGACGACCTAATCAAAGCAATAATCGATTTGGATCGTCACAGTACAACACGTGAGATTGCAGAGAAGCTTCATGTATCACATACATGCATTGAAAATCACTTAAAACAACTTGGCTATGTTCAAAAACTCGATACATGGGTTCCTCACGAACTGAAAGAAACGCATTTAACGCAACCCATTAACAGCTGGGATTTTCTAAAGAAACGTAATGAAAATGATCCATTTTTAAAACGACTGATAACTGGCGATGAAAAATGGGTTGTTTACAACAATATCAAGCGGAAAAGATCGTGGAGCAGGCCAGGTGAACCAACTCAAACAACATCAAAAGCTGATATTCATCAAAAGAAGGTTTTGTTATCAGTTTGGTGGGATTACAAAGGAATTGTCTACTTTGAACTCTTACCACCCAACCGAACGATCAATTCTGATGTCTACATTGAACAACTAACGAAATTAAACAATGCAGTTGAAGAAAAGCGGCCCGAATTGACAAATCGAAAAGGTGTTGTATTCCATCATGACAATGCAAGGCCACACACATCTTTGGTCACTCGGCAAAAATTATTGGAGCTTGGTTGGGATGTTTTGCCACATCCATCATATAGCCTTTGCACCATCTGATTACTTCTTGTTTCGATCTTTACAAAACTCCTTGAATGGTAAAAATTTCAATAATGATGATGATGTCAAATCGTACCTGATTCAGTTTTTTGCTAATAAAAACCAGAAGTTTTATGAACGTGGGATTGTGATGCTGCCAGAAAGATGGCAAAAGGTCATTGATCAAAATGGGCAATACATTACAGAATAAAGTTATTTAGTTCCATGAAAAAATTGTCTTTGATTTTCTAAAAAAAATCCGCAATTACTTAGTTGCCAACCCAATATATTGTTATGAACAGAAGATGTAAGAAATAACTTAAAATTAAGAGTTCCTGGGGAACTTAAATTGTTTAAAATGTATGAAAGAAATTAAATCTTTACACTAAAATTAAATAAAGACCGTACGGATTAGCAATTAAATACAGAAAAAGGTTTGAAAATTTTTAAGGGTACATAATAGATAGGAATTAGGGAATAACATACATGAGGAAAATACAAGTTTCAATTAAATTAAAGGTAATTAATTACTTTCAGAGAATAAGTAAAGTATAATCCCTTATCAAATTGTGACATCAAGTATATTTTATCTCTGTCCTTCCCCTTATCCCTTAATAGATAGCTACGGTTGCCTGCGGGTTTGCTCCGCCTTCTGTTGATGAACCGCTACTTTTTTACGACTCATGTCCGTTCGCCGAAATTTCAACTTGGGTCGAGTTACAAGAGACCAGAAACCTTATCCACTCGACTACTAAATATAGTTATCGCTTAAAATGTCGCTTAGTAATAATTTTAATATGAAAGCAATTAATGATAAGAAGATATACCTAAACTATGGGTTTTGTGCGTATTTTATTAGTGTTAAGAATCAGAATTTAATATAGTCATCCCACGTAAATATCTCTTTTTCTTCATACGTGAATGTCGTATTCTTATTGATTCGCCCGACGTACCTTAGAATTGCACCTGTTGTCAGAAACGCCTACGAATGATTTCATTTAGTCTTAAACATCTGCTTTGAGAATGAACAGATGAATTTGTATAGCGGTATACGAATATTTGCTCAGGATTGTGTAACCATTTCAATATCCTTGGAATCTTGCCAAAGAATCCCCTCTAATTTTTAATAGAAAGTGAGCGGCCATAAAACAAGCCGAGTTTCGCAATTCCACCTAATTGGTATGCGTTACGAAACTCGGTCAAAAAGTATGTGCCTGCGATATTACGAAAAGTTAGAAGGGAAGAAGTATTCGACGAATGCACAACTATTTCAGAGCGAAAATTCTCAGTTCAGAAATTTGATCAGCAAATAATATTCGAAAATATTCATTTTGGGCAATCCTGCAAAATATAAATGATACTTATTGCTCTAAATAAAATATTTAGCACTACTTTCAGCAATAAACAATAAATAATAAAGTTTTCATATTTGCTTTACATCTTTTTAATAAGAAGTTTGAATATGGTATCTTTTGAGTAAAGCATTCATCTCTGACTCAGATACTTCAAAGGGAGAGCACTAAAAGAACGATAAAATTAAAAGGGCTTCATTCTTCTTCAAATACGTCAGAAACTGCGTAGGAGAACAATTTTTTATTTTAAAATAAAAGTAAAACATTTTAAATAAATCCTTTGGTACGGTTTCTTCCTGCCTCATCTCAGGTACAACCTACCTATCGACTTTATACTAGATATATACTACTAGTTCTTGTTGCGACTTCTTTTTATTAACAGTTGCATTTTCAAACCTCAGTTTTTAAAACTCTGTCTTTTATGGGAACTATTTTTTAATTCTTCTTTCAAATATTTTTTTCATTTATTGAGCTTTGTATAGTTAAGTCTGTCATCAAAGAAGAACTTGAGTTCGTAACCATTGTCTTAACAACTTTTCAAGAAATTGCAAAGAATTTGAAAACATTTCACAATAATTTCTTCAAATTTTAAAACTTCTTCCTTTGAAATTCAAATGGAAAAACACAGAATTCTTTGCAATTGTATTAAAATTTCTTTGCCCTAGGATTCAAAAGAGAAATAACTGTTAACTACCCTCACAGGAAAGAATAGCAACAAAGTTTAAAACACTTAGGAAAGTAAATTATGATTGAGAAAATGCTTTTAAGTTAATGTGCATTGCTGCTGTCATAATCGAGATAAATTCACGTTGCAGATGACAGTAACGTACTAGCTAATGTTAAGCAAACAAATATGCTGTACTTGTATTCAGAACTGAGAAGTGTTATTATGTATACAATTCCAAGCTTATTCCTCTTGTATTAGGAAGATAATAAATCTTAAAATCGTGAGATAAAGTTATGCGAATAGTATATAAATATATAATATTTGTTATAACGTTTACATATATTTAGGAATTTGAAATTTACTTATTTTTTAAAGCTATACAACTCGGGGTTATCTGTATTTTTCTTCTTATTTTGGTTTTAAGTCTTTTTCTCTCGTGTTAAGCTTTTTCCAGATAAACCTAATAAAGGATATTAAAACCTAATAAAGGATATTAAGATCATCAATATCATTCATTTTCACTTAACATAACTGCTTGTTCAGTTTCATAACTGCTTGTTCTAAATGTTCAATGATCAGGACAAAAAAAAATAATAACAAAAAAGCCTTCATCTGGTTAGCTGACGAGAAAACAATTATTCATCGCTGAGAACCATAAAAACATTCTACTTGAAAACACTTTTTACTTATCAATTACATTAACAGCGCAAATATTTGTAAAAATTACCATTTATGTGTATTAAAAATCACATTTAATAGAGATATTACTGGATAAAAAGTAAGATAAAAATATATTCTATAAGTACGTGTGGTGAGTAAGTCTAATATCATTGATACATTTTACTTCATTTTCCTAATTTTAGTTCGGCATACTTTAATAAATGCTTCTCGACTGTATTTTCAATGTGCTTTCAAAAGTTGTTCGAAGATATAGCATCTTCACCTAGTATATTTTTTAAGCAATATGTTAATAAATGACTTATTAGTTCATATTATGCTTTGTTCTACTCTAAAATGCTGAGAATTTGAAACAAAATACTTGTTTTTTACGTTTCAAAATATGAGGAATGGATAATATATCAGTAAAAAATTAACTGTCCGCTACAAGCGGGAAACAGCGAATGATTGAAGACTCAGGTGTTATAAACACTTTGTAGAAGGCGCTTGGGCTGGTAGCCGCATCCTGTGTAGAACACCTGATAGCAATGGCATGTCTTTCTCTGGCATATCATGTGATGGAAGTGAATACGATGGTAGAAACTTTAACCCCTTCCTGTGCTTTAACGAGTCTGACTCGTGATGAAGATTTTGTCTCAAACATAAACATCACGAGCCAGGCTCGTGAACAGAAAGCTGAACCAAACATAAACATCACGAGCCGGGCTCGTGAACAGAAAGCTGAACCAAACATAAACATCACGAGCCGGGCTCGTGAACATTAAATCGTAATTTCACGATCGTAATCGAACATTAGATCCTATCCTTACACCACAAGAGTTAGTCAAGATTCTCATAATTGCTGTTACAAAGCAGTTCAGTTAGTAAAATTTAATAAACCTCTACAAAATGCAAAATACAAAAGATTTAAGTAAAAGCAATTTATTAAAGTTTACTTCCACTAAGGAAGGTCACTTACTTGAAGTGTTGTTTATTTATGAAATATAATTTTGAAACTATTAGTTATTACTAAATATAATATATTTATAATATCTACGAAAGACAGAAAGGATTAAAATTTACTTCTGCACCAGCAATATCGCGCAAAACTGACTACGGCACAGATATTTACGTTTCGGCTCGTATTGTGACTGTTCTTAAGCATCAGTCTGGCTTGTTTACCGCGCGTTGACCCATAATACTTGGGCTGAAGTTTCGTTGAGGTAAATGGCACGGGAAGGGGCTAATAGTAGTTGCAACTATTTATTTTCACCAAAAAATATTTTTGTATAATTTTACTGTCCATTGTCAGACTATTGTGTAAAACTCATTGCCAGCGATGGCAAGGTCGACCTGTAGCAATATCTGTTCTTAGAAGGTCCGAATTGAGAGGTCTGCTGCCTGAAGAATCTCTAGAATGATTCAAATATGAATGCCAGAAAATGTTCCTTTCAGCTTAACAATCAAATCATAGTAACAGGGACTTACCGTATTTTCCTTTGTATAAAAAACTTCTATGTGTAACATACATCTTGACTTTGAGAACCGAAATTTGAAAAAAAATAATAAATTATTTAATTGACGCACTGGTTTTATTAACCTGATTGATAACAATTTAATAGAAGAAAAATATTACGCAAAGTTATTGAAATTAACGTTTATTCAGTATACAACTCGTCATCAATGTCATAACTCTGATTCAGTAGATGGATCTAATCTATGTACCTCTTCTCAGCCCTGTTGAACGAACAAATCAGTCACAGGTTGCATTGCATGTAGCCAAACAAAATAATAATAATAATATAATACAAAATGAACATATTTTTACAGAAAGTATCCATGCATCTTTTGTAACACTCATCACAGCTTAAGCTCCAAAAAACGAGCACTAATTCTACCCAATGAACCCACCTTTGAGATATGGTATGCTACAGAGAATCACTTTAATCTTCACATTGTAGAGGCTAAAAGGAACTTTTTATTATCATAATGATCTATAATAATGCCACTTGTTCGACTGGTGTTTCATTGCCTGTATTTGGCTCTATATCTCACTTATTGGAATTGCTTATTATTTACTCATATGAAAACCTCTTCTTCGTGATCATTAAGCTTTTAGTGAGTTCGAGCAACATTTTTCCATACAATTTCTGCTTTTTCAATAACTCCGCTGTTTTTGTTTCTGTTAGAATGTGGCTATATAATTTTAGACCGGCAACTCATATGAGAGTCTGTTCTTCTGGTTATGATGCATGTGCGTAGCATCGGAAAGGCGAGTCAGTTTACTGGAAAGACAGTTAAGCCCCGAACTAACATGTAGTATAAACGGAAAGCACTTATTCCCTTTCTTATCTTATATACAGCAGTGTTACAACAATTACAGATTCACCGCATGCATTATTTTCAAATAAAATATGAATATTCGAGTTAATAAAATAACCCATATCATATCTCATTAAGATTTTAAACTCGTTTCAATGATATCATCAAAACGAGGTGAGTAAGAATATTAGAAATAAAATTATGAACATCTCATCAGCGTCCTATAACGTATTGACTGATGCAGAACACGAAAGCAGCTAGCTTAACACTCTTCTCAGAGACGTAAAGTTTGTTTAAAATAACCATTTTTTTATTCTTTTTTTCTGGTGGCCTTCATCAGTTGCAAATCAGGTAGAGTTTTATGCAGATATAAATTAGAAATTTTGCATTGATAACAAATATTGAGTATTTATTAGCGATCGACAGAACCTTGCAGCCATGGAATCAGTTGATGCAGTGGAATAAAATGACATTTTGATGAATGCCAAGCTTAGTTTTTTGTCTAACAAAGTTTACAAAAAATTAGTCTAGTCACCGACGGAGATTTTGACTATGTTAAACTCAAGTTTTGCAGTTGATTGAATTTAATAGCAGGATAAGTTTTTTAAGTGTTTAAATTTAAAATATACAATTTATAGAGTAAACTGTTAAGTTATATTTTCTCTCTTGAATGATTCAAAAGACAGAAGACATTTTCTTAAAAGATAATAAGAAAAAAGTTAAGAAAGGAAACGACGAAATTCGCAATTGCTGCAGGTTCGCAAAAAAGAAAAACTTTTTTAAGAAAAAGGTGTATATTCAGTTAAGGCCAGACAGTTAGGCTTCATGGCATTAATTTGCGTGAATGAGATAAGCTGTAAAACGTTATCAAACACCCATTCAAATAAAACTTATAACATGTGTTCTCAGTCAGGAATCCTTTAGCCGAAGGATTTATAACAGAAAAAGGCTATCGTTATAATCTTTATGGTTTGGGAACATTAACCCAAGGATTTCTTCCCATTCAACGAAACGAGACGATCATAAGACGTAACTTTAATGTAACTTAAATAAATAGAAAGGAAGGAGAGAAAAAAGAAAAAAATGCTAAAAAAAAATTATTGAATGGTAACAGTGAATTGCATTTTTATTTAAAAGAAAAGTGCGGATTAGCATTTCATAAAAATTGTATTCGTAAAATTTGTGTTCTTTCCAGTTCGTATTTAAGTTACATGTCGTGACTGTGCATAAATAAACATTTTTCGATAAAAATATTCATTTCATTTTTTTGGTTTTTGTTTTACACGTCATGCGTGACTCGCCTGTTTCATTTAGCAAGGGTACGACTTTATGTTAGTCTTCGGTCGCTAGGCATAAATTTAAAGGATAATTAATAAGTTTCTTCTTCCTTTCTCCCTATCAAGAATTCTTTACTTTGTTCTAATTCTAGCGGATATTACATATTTTTTGTGCTCTGTAACAGTCTAAAATTTCGGATTTAAAATCAGGGCCTGTATTTTAACCGGTGCAAACTAGTGTAAACTGTACCGAATGGTTTTTTTAGTAAACTTAATGGCGACAAGTAGCCTAGCACCGACCATAGACAATTAGTAATTTTCTTATGCGCTTTTTCCGATAAAAAAACAACTATTTAAGCGATATCTCTGTCTTGTAAAGATCTGCATCAAACAATTCCATTTTAAGCTGAATATCTAATATAATTACTTTTAGCAAACTTTGGAGGAATATTCTGTCTGTCAATAGACAGGGTTTTCCCCTTTAAAATCGCCTATAATCAGTAACTGATATTACACTCATTTCAAGAACGTGTAAGTCATATTTCTTGTCTTTTAGTACAAAAGTGATCTGTCAACAATTTTTTCCTGGTACAGAGCACAGCAGTAGACTTAGCAAATGGCCAGGTAAATCCTATATCATTCTTTTATCTGACAGCTATCAGTCAGTTGTTTTAACGATGCAATAGATGAGACACGAATTTACTGTAATACAATACAACAAATGTAAGAGAAACAATGAATATATATGTAAAATATAAAAAATTATGATGACTTTGCTCTACGCGAACAGCAACCTGTAATTAACTTTCCGCAATTTCAGAATCTTCCTCCTAGACAAATACTTTCGAGAACTCTCTGGCCTATTATGTAACCGCTACTATAAATAGCTCTATGCGCCATTTTTCGAGCTATTGCTTTCTGCCATTGCCTGCTATACGAACGCTTTGCTCTGTTCCTTCATCTTCCCTTTGTTAAAATACATATTTATGACGTCGAGGTTCTAAATTTAATAGTATTACTATTTAAATCATTATTGGATATGTAATCTACGTCTAAAGAAAATGAGTTGCCATTTTATTTGAATAAAGATGTGGAGTTTTTTTAAAGTGAAATTCGACTGTCTTCTACTTCGCCAACGACAAAATCCGGACTCTGATTGCTAAACTTCTTCACTTTTCAATGCTCATCGACTGCAAATATTATATATATATATACAGAGTTGTCCATAATTAAACTTGAAATTTTCGATCAGTCTGCAGCAAACACTATACAACGGAATTGCATGAAAATTGGGTAAGGGCGGAATGAAATGATGGGAATTTTATCGAGGAAAAAAAAATAATGAGTTTCAAAACCCACCCCTAGGTGGCGTATCATAGCGTTATTTAGAACATATAAATAATCTAAGAAAGTTTACAAAACACGCTCGATGTGATGTCCACTATTGTCTGCTACCATCTGGAAGCGTAAAATCGCATGTTCGATTGTTGAAATCAGCATGAACTGGGGAATGTTACGCACATGGTGTTGTATGCTTTCTTTAAGGTCGGATAGAGATGTGATGGGATCGCAGTAGACTATGGCCTTGAGGTATCCTCACAGCCCAAAGTCGCAAGGATTCAAGTCGAGGAATCTAGGTGGCCAAGCTATAGGAAATTGGAGGCAGATGATTCTGTCGTCACCGAAATGGCGCCGGAGCACTTGTTTCACACAACGGGCGATGTGTGGAGGAGCACCCTCCTGCATAAACACTGTGGTTGTATTATACCGCCTTGCCTGAAGAGCCGGAATAACGGATTGCTCTAACAATGAATGACCGTATCGTTGACCGGTGACGCTGCATGTCACAGACCCTGCGGCGTTGTGCTCTCCAAAAAAAAACGGACCCACATTGAAGGTTGCAGTAAAGCCGCACCAGACCGTTACATGCGAAGAGTGTAATGGAATTTGCAGGATAAAATTCCTATCATTTCATCCTGCCATTAGCCAATTTTCATGCAATTCTGCTGCATAGTTTTTGCTACAGACTGCTTTCAAATTTCAAGTTTAATTATGGACACCCTGTATATATATATGTGTGTGTTAGATAAAAAAAATGTAAATCAAAATTATAATTTGAACTAACCCTTAATTCCTTTTAATTCTCTCTCTGTGTTTTAAAAATCGTAATAACTTCTCTGGATTGCGTCATTTATAGATCATTCCATTTTCCATGGCCTGCGCAGCGCTGATGACGTAATAATTGGGAGCTGTAACCTTTAACTCAAACCAAAACTTTTCTCTTCGTGTGCTTCCATATTGGCTAACTAGGTACTTCAGCTTCTTTCTGTGCGCTGCTCAGTCGCTATTTCGTTGTGCGCGCTTTCTATTGCAATACTTTCCAAAATGTAAATGTTCTTGAATAGGCACGACTAGAATGCCAAGTGATTGTAGCCATGAACGTCAACTGGAAAATAAAAATGGAATTAAAACCGCCTCGACTGCAAGTTTCTTTACCTTATATAGTTATTATGCATCGATGCTGCTCCGTCTCTTCCTTGCATTTATTATTACATGTATATTCTACAAGGTTTCAACATAGTTGTCTAATTCCTTGCCTACTCCATTAAAGTGGCATCACTTTGTTAGACATTTACTTATGTGACTTCGTAAAAGACAAAAGTTTACGACACAAATATTCAAAACATCCAGGATTTATATGTCAAGATTCAAACTTGTCATTTTCTTCGTAATCCATCCCGTGATTTCGTAAAAAACAAAAGTTTACTATGCAAATCTTCAGGACATCCAGGATTTAGATGTCAAGATTCAAACTTGTCATTTTCTTCATAATCCATCCCGTGACTTCGTAAAAAACAAAAGTTTACGATGCAAATATTCAAGACATCCAGGATTTAGATGTCGGGATTCAAACTGTCATTTTTTTGCTAATCCCATCCTTGTTCAAATAATTTGGCGTGAAATTAAATATCGACTAGAAACTCTCTACATCGCAAAAACCCTACAAGTTGGAAGTGTATTCATTTTTGATAACAGTGAATCACTCGTGAAGAATGATTTATTTAATTCTTAAATTCAAGTAAATTTACTTTCGTGCAGTAACACAATAAAACAAGGTACTTTTGAACTAGACACCGAACATGTTTACTTAGCTGTTGTTCAGTGTCGCGGCACGTTTAGCTGCGTGTTTGTATCGGATGGATTGTCCACGAATTCGATGGAAAGAATTTCTGTCAGATTTCCTCCTTTGTTCACTATATGGCCCTAAAGCAAGGAACGCGGAATAGAACTGTTCTTACTACTGAGTTGCGTGGTTTTGAAGTGCGCTAAATCATTCTCTCTGGTAGCTGTTTGAAAAGAATAATTTCTTCGCGTATTCGGACAAAGTATGCTTGATGTCCAGAAAATTGCTCTAATTTACTATGGGCAGTGAAATGACGCAAAAATGCACCCTTTTCTGCTCTGTTAACTGCTTGAAGCATTCATTAGAATAATGGAGGTGGACCGTTTTTCATTCAAGGATTTTTGCTACAGTAAATAAATCATTTTTATTATTTATTGCTTTCCCATACTATTATTCATTTATACCATCTATAAGAATTCGTGATGTAATAGGGAATTGTTCTAATACCGTTATTATCCTAGACACTTGTGTGAAAGAAATTTGGGATACATAATCATCACAGAAACTGGAACTAAATCCAAACTATTAGTCTAATACAAAACTAAGATTAATAATTGATGTAATGGTATTAAAGTTTTTATTATTACATGATTAGTGAGAATATTTATAATATTATAATAGTTAAGAAAGCATTTTATTTCATACTTTAAATTACGTTTTAAACGATATTCTTTGGTTTCTGTGCTTTAAAAAAATTCTTTTTTAAATACTGAATGTAAAAACTTATTAATCAGCTAATTAAACCATCAAAATTTGTTCATTTCACTTATTTTAGAATTTTAATGTTTGATGTATAACATTTCTTAAAAATGTAGTTCTCAGTAACTTTTTTTTTCTAGTTATTAATTAAATAAACCTATGGGTAACATGACACCACTGGTAACTTATTTTCAGAAAAGCTTCTAAGAGTAACAAAAGTCTTATATTATTATATGAAAATAATATTTAGTATCTAAATTAATTCTGAATAAAAGTTGTCATGAGGTTGCATTATACAAAGTTCTCCTTTGCACCCCTTGCACTTATTTTAAATTAATTTATTATCTCTTCTTCGACCTGTGTATATGCAGACATTTGTCTAAGCGTTGATTTCTTACTCAAAACTCCCAAGAAGGGCATGTTTTAATAAAATCTGATCATTTCAGATAAAAACCATTATATAAATAAGGAAGTAACGTGTATTTTGGAACATATGTACCGTACAGAGTATGCATTTCGTTAAAATAAAAATTTTTTATAACTATAAAATTTCCTTTTATTAGAAAAAACGATTCTCTCTTGGACCCTTTTATGATTTTTACACTGATAAGCAAAATGATTTGCTTTTTTATTCTATACTTTTTATATATTTTTTATACTTTTTTATATTTTATGACCAATTTGACATTTAGGACAGAAACCACTAATGGTAAAAACTCATAGCCATTTAACAATTATTTTTTCACCAAATAGAGCCATTTAACTATTAGTTTTTCACCAAAACAGATTTTAAAATTTTAATTTTTTAATTATACCTTCTTGTTTATTTCATTTTCATAAATCTAAAACTACAATTAAAAATTTTCTAACTGTGAAACTGAAGTGCTTGAAGCAATTTTTTAGTCAGAATGATATTTTCAATTAAAAAAGTGTTTTTCCAAGGACGTGCACTAAAAAGGAAAACAAACTTTACATTTTTAAACTCAAAAGGGAGGGGAAACCGCTTAAAAGCTTTCCCTTACACACATAACATACACGCACACGTATACACATATTTATACAGCATCCCCCACAAAAAAATTACTCCCTGTTTTACAAGAAATAAAGCATTATTAATATATTCAAATGTCTTCATAAGAAATAATTTTAAAAGGTACATATCCTCGTAATTCAATTTTATTGCCTAAAAATTTCAATATCAGTGTCTGCACACTTTTTTTTATTTAGCCTTTTCTCCTTCATATATTTCTTTGGAGCAACAAATTGCATTTTTCATCGTTCGGCGAATTGTAAGATTATGTTCAATTGGAATCAACTTCTGCAATATGTTCTGACAAGGTTTCAGTCATTCCAGTAATTTTTTATAGTTATACAGTCGTCAAGTAACATATTAGGCACTTTAATACAGTCGTTCTCCCATTCTTCTATATCAGTGGTTTCAAAACTTTTTTGCTCCATGCACCCCTTTCAACTTTGCTGGATGATCATGCTTCCCTTCCTTTCCCAAACTCGAAAAATGCACATACATTTATTTAAATTTAGATTAGTTTTAATGGATTATAAATTACACAACGTATGTTGGTAAATAAAAAAACTTGAACAGAAGTGGCTTTTTATATTCATAAACTAAATTAAATACTTATCCTAAAAAAAATCACACAAAAAGAGACTTCACCGACTAAAAGGAAAAAACTTACCGTTTATGCACCCAAAAATATAATGCGTACTAAGTTTTTTTCAGAATCTATTTTTATTTTGCTCAATGGAAATTTAATTTCTTTTTAAATTTTCAAATTTATTGTATCAGAACTGATTGAAGCCAAGCTGTCCAAGGTATTGTTGCGAGCATACAGATTCGTAATAAACTGAATGCACACAGAATTGATGAAACTTCATAAAATTTATTTTACCACCTGTGAAGTAATACTTCACCGTTCTGGTACTTTCCACAGAAATGCTCTTTCAGGTGTTCACAGTATCCCAGAGTACAATCAGCAGTTGCATTTCACCCTACAAGAACGTTAAAACGTTAAACTCAACGCGATACAAAGCGCATCTAAAGAGCGAAGCTAACCCGGAGGAAATCAATACTCCGGACTCAAGTTGAACTAATAGCTGAGAGCAAATTAGACTTAGACTGATAATATTACCGAACTATGGCACAACGCAACTGTGCCAGTTCTTCACATCAAGCCCTAGGGCACATGACATGTAGAATTCTGGACGTGGAAACTATCTCTGAAGAAAAAAAAAGGAGTAAAGGAAAAGGAGAGAGAGAAGTACCAAAAAGGAATAAGGCCATAAAATCTGACAAGTTCTCAGAAATGACTAGAGAGAAAAGTAATCTATAAGGCTTCAAGGACAATGAAGGTTCAATGGCAATATCCAAAGAAAAATCAATATACTAACAATGGTTTCAATGACAATGTTACAATACAACAATTCTACAGCAATGAATACATCGAAAATTACAACACAACTTTAAAACGACAGTACAACTACGAACTACAACACAACAAATGCAACACTACTATATAAAATACAACACACTTCAATCTACAAAACTACAACTTCAATCTATACTACATCCAAAAAATTACTTCCAATCAACTTAAAATCATCAAGGAATAATCAAATAATCTGATGGAATGGAAGTATAGACAGCTACCAATTGAGGAGCTAAGTGATGAAATTGTCGTCTCCACCCATGGAAGTGTGAGCTGCTAATGGCCGGATGCTACGATCTTCAAAGAGAACTTCATAATTAAAAATTTGAAAATAATTCATGAAGGCGCATTGTATAGCTTTGGTGAAGAATTTTTCATTGGATCTTTTGATATATTCTGGAATAGTCTCAAGTTTTAAGTCTCCGTGCAAAAGTTCATTACGAATAAGATAGTGAGAGTCTGTGATAATACGCAAAAATTTATTCTGCACTACTTGTAGTTGGTGTAGTTGATTCTGAGTAGTCGAATTCCATGCTGGAGCTGCATAGCAGAGTATAAGACAAATGCAGGTAGTATGGTATAGATGCAGGTAGTATATATGGAGGTAGTATAAATGCAGGTAGCAGAGTATAAGACAAATGCAGGTATATGTGCCTCTTGGTACGCAGGCTGAGATTAGAATATTTTCCTATGACCGGAAGAAATCTACACGTGATACTTATGGCCTTGCTTTTAACATTATTAATATGGTTAGTCCAAATGAGACGTTGATTTAAAATGTTGCCTAAGTATTTTGCCTTTGTGACTAATGGTACAGGTTCTTGAAAGAGGAAGAGATCTTTAAAAGCAATGTGCTTCTTGGTTTTTCTAAGGATTAAAAGCTGAAACTTACTAGCATTAATTTTCACTCGCCACTTAGTGCACCAGTCTTCAACCAAGTGGAGATAATTTTGCATTTTGTCGATTGCGTGGTTAACTTTGAATGATTTAATAGCAATCGCCGCTAGAAGAGAGTAGTTGTCCAACCCAGGGTGCGAAAAGTCCGAAATGTAAAAAAATATAAAGCACAGGACCAAGGATACTGCCTTGGGGGACACTTGGACAAGACTTTTCATTTCCTTGAGCAACGAAAAAAGTACGGTTTTTCAAAAAATGAGAAGATCAGAAGTATAAGCTCAGGAAGTAGCTCCAGCTTGATAAGCTTGAAGATGAGCTCCTCATACCACACGCGGTCAAAAGCTTTTGCCACGTCCAGCATAAGGAACGCAACACTTTGCTTATTGTGGAATGCAGATCCGACGAATTCTACAATTCTCACAAGTTGGTGAGTTGTACTAAGATTTTTTATAAAGCCGTACTGATCGTTAGGTAAAAGATGAAAAAATGGTTCTAATCTTGTAAGTATTAGGCGTTTGTAAATTTTTCCCAGGCTGGATATCAAACTTATGGGTGTATAGCCATCTGGTTTGGTCACATCCTTACCAGATTTGGGAAGGAGAAAGATCTTTGCTTGTTTCCAGGGGTCTGGGGAATAATTAAGTGTAAGACAAGCATTAAGGATGCTGGCAAATTTGCAGATAAGATTTCTAGGCAAGTTGCGAAGCATTTTGTTGGTAATATGATCTTTGCCAGGTGCTTTCTCGATGTTAAGATATCTAATTATATTTGTAATTTCGAAATGAGTAGTAAGTCTTGGAATATTTTGAACCGATGGAGAATGGAGCCGGGAGTAAACATAGCTTTCCGGCACATCTTTAAAGGTCTGATTCATAGGTTCCATATTAGGAGTAAATTGTTTTTCCAAATGTTCAACAAACATGTCTACTTTATCTTTAAGCGAGTAGGCAATTTTAGTACTCGAATGTATAGGTCTGTTATTAATGTTGCTTTTTTTTAAGGTTTTGCAGATACTTTCACAAAGAGCCATCGTTAATATTAAGTTTAGAGATGAAATCTTCCTTAGCATTCTTTTGGAAATCCAAAATGAGCTTCTTAATTCTTCTATTAAAAATATTTATTACTAACTTAGTATTAACTAGTTAGTGCCAAAGTTTCAACATTATATTTCTTTCTTTGGTAATTTCTCTAATATTGTGTGGCAGACGAATATTACTATTAGTAAGTTGAATCGTGACAGCGGCATCTCTAAAGGTTTTCAAAATACTATCCGTGAAGATTTGGATGGCAAGATCAATATCCTTCTTGGTGGAGAGCTTAGGAAAAACAGCAGGGTGTTTGATTAAAATATTGTGAAAAGTAATCCAATCTTTGTTACTTCTGGTGATAGGTGGATCTTCTTTATTAACACCAAGCGAAGCAATTATGGGTACGCGATCAGAAGTGAGCTCTGCTTTGACTTCAAGTGAAACTGGAATGGAAGTATTGGTGAGAATGATATCCACGATGTCAGAGTGATTTGGAAAAGCTAGACGATAAGTGACTTCAGTGGGAACATGTAATGCTATCGGATGATTTCAAATGAAATTGTGCAAAATGCGTTCATTGGCATTTGTTCTTCAACATCCCCATTCGATGTGCTTGGAATTCATGTCTCCTGCAAGAATGATTTGATGGTCGTCAGGAAGTAAATTTTTGATTATATTTTCTGAGAATCTATGTCGTGGTGGATTGTAAATAGCTGTAAAATGAATGGTTCCAAAGTTCGGGAGTACAACGGCGACAGTCACACTTTCATAACCATGAGCAGTGTTCTTAGAGACTAAACAAAATTGAAGAGAGTTTTTAACTAAGATAGGAGCTCCTCCTCGACGTTGGGAAAGTCTATCACCTCTATATGTGCGATAGTTGGACACGTACCGTCTGTCGGCAGAAATGACATGAGTTTCTGAGATCATGCCGATATCGATATTATATTCTGTAAGAAAGTCCGAAAGTTCATCAGTTTTGTTTGTAATGCCGGCAGCATTCCGATAACAGAGTTTAAGTGGGTATGACTTATTGAATTTGCTGGTCAGTATTAGTTTCATCTGCTCTCTCTCCTGTCTTATATAGTTTTCATCCGGCCGCCGAGATATTCCTAATACTTTGTGATTCTCGAAATTACTGGAAGGCATATGTAGGCCGAATACGGTTACAGTTATCTAGAGCATCAGTTACATTTATTCTGTCATAGTACTGTGACTGGACCAAAATGTCGCCAAATGATCGGCAAGTTCAGCGACTTTCAGCGATTTATCGCCAAATTTGGTGAAAAATATTAGTCGCCACTGTATTCTTACTTTCGCCATTGTATTAGTCGCCACTATATACTTTATATCTCTCGGAATTAGGGAGATAGCCATTTACTCGATGTTAAATAGACTTGCCACTGTATTCTTACTTTGCCGGCAGAGCATCGTCTGTCTAGATTTTCGTGTTAACCTTATACAGAAAAATACGACAGTTTCACATATAATTGCACTAAAGTCATTTATGTATGACCAAAGTTCGTACCAGTATTGTATATTAACCGTGTTCCCAAAAGACCTTACCCGGCCTTGATTTTCGCAATTTTTGGTCGTAGACATATACTTCCACTTGCAAAAATGTGTTAAATCACGCAAAGATTCATGTTTTTGTGCTTGTAATTCTGAAAATTTTATTTTGTATAAAATAAAAAAACCTAACTTTTTACACGTTTCTCCATTCTTTATACTCATATTTAGGAAAATTTCGTATTCGTCATAAAAAAATAAAACTCAAAAAGTTTATTACCAGTACGATAAAAATTGACCGAGATAATTATTTTGAAAATTGGCGCTATTTGACGTCATTTTGAATTTGCATTAAGGGAGTGTTTAATAAATAAATCAAAATAATTCTATGTGCTTTTTTCCCCTTAAGTGCTACTCAGTGATAAATTTTGTGATTACTACTGTTCTTTCTTTTTATAACTTTGTTACATTTGGTAAGCTGAAAGAATTTTCATACAAACTATTTATAAGTTTTCAAAAGTCTGCATTATTAACATTCTCATGTTACCTTACAATCACAATCTTGAAATCCTAAAAAATTCGTTAATAGTACAAATTAATTAGTACAAATTAATGTTTTTTATTTTTAATCAAGAAAATATTGCGAATTGGCTACGTGTCATACTGAATCTTGTCAGTGTTTTCTAGAATGCGAATTCTTTAAAATTTTCTAAATAAGATTAATTTTTGAAAAATTATATCAAATTATATATATATTCCCGATTCCCAATTTTCATATCGAATTTATCTGTCATTTCTTTGTCGTACGGGATTCAAACATATTGTGTTTCATTTTTTATAACGATAACAAAATGTTTCCTAAATATAAGTATAGGGAACGGAAGAAAGTGTAAAAAATTAAATTTCTTAATTTTTGTAAAATTGATTTCTTAAAATTTTAAAATGCCGGAAGTTAAATCTTTGCATCATCTAAAACACTTTTGTAGCTAGAAGTATATGTCTACTACCAACAGATGCGAAACTAATGACCGAGTAAGGACTTTTGTGGACCATGTATGCGTGTTTATGTGTAAGCAAATCATCTAAATATTTACAAGTAAAATAAAATTTTATTTTTAATTTGTAATAATTCCTTAATCTCATTTTTAATTTGTTTATTCTCCTTTCTATTTTAAAAATAGTAACAATACTTTACAATAAACTTGCCTGAAGTCACAAATCCTGAAGTGTTCTCACAAAACTAGTCGCTGTCATATACGCTTACGAGTTCGTAATAGATTGAACGCACACAGGTCCGCATGATAGATTGATAAAATTTATTTAATCAAAAGAAACACTTCAGAGTTTAGGAATTTTCTACAAAGATACTTATACAGGTGCTCACAGTATCATATAGTACAATCAGTACGACGTAATGCAAACCGCATCTAAAGAGGAAACTAACTCAGAGATATCTTAATACTCCAAACTCACGCTGAACTAACAACTCGCAAAACAATTAGACGAACCGATGCTCTCTTCAGACTTATATAGTTCTTATCCGGCCACTAAGTTATTTCTAGTCTTTCTGTTTCTCGAAATTACTGGAAGGCATATGAGGGCCGAATACGATTGCAATAACACATGAAATCAATTAGTTATTCAATTTCAATACTTATTACTGTAATGCAGAAATCGGACCAAAATGTCGCTAAGTTTGGAGACTTCATGCTAAATTTGGCGATAAAATTACTCGCGAAAACCGTTGCTAGCTTGGCGATATCTCCCCAAATTAGCAAGGTAGCCATCTATTCAATGTTATATAGCCTTACCCCTGTATTCTTATTTTTCAGGTAAAAATTTGTGATTTTACTTTTAAATAAAACTGGTGTTCATCTTTATGATATGGCAATACAAAAATTTCCTTTCGGATTTTCTAATAAACGCTTTATCTGGGAAGCAGCGAAAATAAAAATATTACTCTGAATGTGGAAAACAACATTTTTTAGGGTGGGTAATGAAAAGAATGATAGTTATTCTTGGAGCTTTAATTTGTATGTTTAAGCCCTGGCGTTAAATCTTTTTTACTGCTGTGTGCAGCCGGCTGTGGCGTTGGCCCTGAATACATTTTATTTTTGATATAAATTATGCCTGCTCGTAACGGCAACCATCTTTGTGTTGAACAGAAAGTGCAGAGATGAGTAAAGCTTCCGCTGATTTTGTACCAACGGCTTAAATTTGTGATAAGAAGTCATAAAGTGTAACTTTATCGTTTTTTCGTTCCGTTACTAAAAATTTCTGCTCATTATTTCAAGCTTCTGTTACTGCACGTAAAGTCACCGCAAAGAATGCCACGTGAATATTCTCTAAGAACGCGATGTAACGCTGCATCACGTGATCACGAGCCATCACGATAACGTTTTTTCCACCGAAGTGAGCATTTTACGGAATCCGAGGTTTCATCAGAAGCCTTCGGGCGTTTAGCTGCCGTTTGACAAACGACATCAACTTTTATCGAAATTTTTTTTGTCCGTTTTTTCCTCCTTCTGTTTTTGTTTAAGTAGGGTCGAGTGGCGCATTCTGCCATCCCGCTTTTTATGTTTGTTATTTCTGTATAAGCAGGGTTGCGTGCCGCTTCTAGACACGGCACTCATTTTATTGTCTACATTTTTTGCTCTCGTCGTCATACCCATCGCATGCTCTAAGCCAAGCTAGTGCTTTGAACTTTACAATCGACTGACGGATTATTTACTTTAATAAGTGCACGTTATAAGTTAAAGAAATTTGAAACCTAGAATTCTTTAAAATTAGAAAATGTTAGCAATTACAGTAACTGTAGTTATTTCTTGTATAAAATACAAGTTTAGACATCAAGCTAAGTTAACATAGTCTGTAAAAATAAGAAACTAAAATTCGTTTTGAGTTAATTTCATCGAAAAAAGAGGAATCGCCATCTTTTAAAAAAAAAGAAGTAAATAAAGTCTTTTAATTTAAAAAAAAATTGATAGTTTCAAATCTTATATTACGCCCAAAAGAGCATTTTTGTTCATTTGCACACACATACACGTTTCGAAAGCCGTTTCGAGAACATTTGGGCTAACGCCTCTTTGGGCTAAAAATATTTAGCAGCAGCGTATTTTTAGGATTTTCGATGGACAGTCTCGCGCGCTGGAGATAAAAATGTTTTATTCTGTACAGTGTTGCCACTGTTCACTTTGAAATCACTGAATTTGTTAATCAAACATTCGTTAAATTTTTACAAAATATGATGCAGATCGTAAAACAAATTCAAAATTCGGGCTTCCATGTGCCCATGTTCGAGAGGAGGACTACGTTATTCAAACTTTGATGACCCTAGGTACTATTGTTTTTTTACAATGCGAGAAACATGCACACAGTCATGCAGATTCTTCATTAATTTCTTTAAATTATAATATAGAAGGATAATATTTGGTGGCAAAAATATGGAAAGTAAAATGCCGAGACTAATATCCCATTTGGGACTAACATTACTTTTACGCTAAAAAAGGCCAAATGAAGACCAGCCCTAAGCAGAAAAGGACATAGGCAAGCCCGCCAATTTTCGCAAGCGAGAAAGAAATAAAAGTGTGCTTTGTCTTATTAATATGTTAATTTCCCAGGACGCCAGTTGTATTTATTACCTAGGGCGATGAAAATGCTGGAGTAAATTCAAACTCACATTGACAATGACTTTATAAAAAAAGTGCGTTCTGTTGCAGGTTCTCCGACGCAAAAATATTCTGGATGATTCGGTCCAAAACAGTTATTTAACCACGAAGTCAAAATAAGCAAATAAGCGAAAAAGAAATTGCGACTGTAGTACCATCTGTTGAACAAAATAATGGAAGTGAAAAGGATAAAATATTACAGAATAAATTTATTAAAACTTTCGTAAACATAAAAGCATTAAATAATGAATATCAAACTAATTAAAACCGATGATTTTGTAGAATACAGAAGGCAGATGATTTTGTCGAATGTAAATGTATATAAAATCATACAAAATAAGTATAAAAGTTTGCAAGTATGAGTATAAAAGTCTAATTCAACCGGCTGAGGAATTTTTGGCATAACTTTAGCAAAGGTAAAACTAAAAGAATATTTAGGTTAGGTTAGGTTATTCAATTATGGCAAAGCACACGAGGGCTATCTGCCTAAAGGGAGGGATGCCTTCGTGGAGGACTTTCTAAGGGAAACTGGCTCGTATACACGTTACACATGGGGAAAACCACGAAAACGTCCATGCAGCCAGCCCGTTCGCGGGATTCGAACCTCGGACCGAACTACCAGTGTTCAGCGTCTTTACCGCTCGGCCGCTGGTGGGCCTGAATATTTAGGAGACCAGTCACGATGAGCAGTTTTGGTGTTTCCAATATTTATGAAAAGTTTTTCAACTTCAATTAGTGATTTTCAATTCCGTTCGACCAAACATATTTCAAAATGATATTTCGTAAATTTCAAGTCTTTTCTCATAAATTTTTAAAACAATGGCACTAAAACTGTGGTACTTACTTATCAGTGCAACCATCTTGACGCAATTTGAGAATTTTTATAGAGACGAAAATTTAAAGTTACTTATCGGGTGCAATTTGATGGTTTTCGCGACTTTTCTCAGAGAGGTTCCTGAGCTATCGATATTTCTTGTAATATGCCGAACATTATCAACGTATGAAAAGAAAACTTTATTTTAGAAATATAAAATAAAAGTTTTAATTCTTAAATAAGGATTACGCGATACGTTAAAAAATAAAACATTTACATTCTTTTCCAAATCTTTGGGTAATTTTTTACTACCCTAGTATAAAATAATCCAGAGAATTCCAGAGACTCGGCAATACTAGCTATGTACTACACTACCAAACGCATCTCGTCGTTGTTCCTTTTAGAGATTTTTGCGGCAAAACTCTGTATTCCTGCTAAACATTTTACACCAATTTCTTCCATTGCTAGCTAATTCCACAAGCGCATATTTTAAAATCTAATTTAAGGCTAAAAATATCACGATTTTTTTTTTTTTTTAAATAAAAACTGTTGAAACTTGGACTACCACAAAATGTACGCATACGATAATGGCGACATCTTTTGACTAAAGAATTGTTATAAGCATGTTTTCCTGAAGAATGATTATGCGTGTGGTTTCCAGATCTTGGCTCATTTTGAACATTTGGCGACTTCTATTAAGGTGGTTACGATAACACGTAAGTACCAAATTTATTGCTTCCTTTCTTAGATGTTAAAAACATTCAATCAGTCAATTTCACGTCCGTTTACACGTCAAGTCCGACTAATATTCCGGTATCATTTATGTAGCTTGCCAAACTGCCAGTTTTTGTTGCCATTTCATGCGGCATTAAAGGTCTTTAATTTTTTTTTAATTGAAACAGTATATTGCTTAGCAACCTGGAGGATTTAAAAGCAATATACGTATATTTTTTAATATTATGTTTCTTTAGTTTGTTGACATTAGGAGAATTTTTTCCAAAATTTTGGGCTATTATCTTAAGTGACATCATATTACATTACGTAGCAGGCATTTATTACTCATGCAACTTGCCAGTTTTTCCTTCATTTCGCGGAACATAAGATCTTTAATTTATCTTTCGACTCGATCCGGTGCTTTCATAATGTTGACTTTCTACATGATATAAAATATTTAATTTATTGCATGGTACGGAATCTCCCCTTTTTTTTTAATGTTTGAAGCCTGACATACTGCTGCTTGTTCTTCTGAGTGTTGCCAGTCCTGAGGCAAAAGCGTTCGAAGTTACCTTTCACATTATGAAGATATTGAACATAGTGTAACATTTAGTTATATGAAATGTATTTTTGTAATTTGAATTGAGCAATTATAAGAAATAAAAGCACTTCTTAATAACTGTTGTATTTATTTTATTTTTAATAAAATAAAAACAATATTTGATATAATGTATTTAATTGACAGTATTTTATATAATTAATAATCTACCTACATGATAATGTTTAAGTTATATAATGAATGAATTTCGTAAAAAGTGTTTTTAATACCATATATTTTGTTTTTAGTGAGAGAGAAATAATTATAAAAAAAAGTCTGTGATCAATATAATTTATAATTACATTACAGTTCATATAATATTTTAAATATTTAAATGATAATTTCTGAAGCATTTGCACCATTAGCCTATATAATGGGAGATATGTCTATGCCATGCATGACATATTTTGGTACAGAATAATATTTTGCTGGCTACATAGCAGATACTTTTTAATTATTTATTTACATTCATTGCCAGTATTTGAGCGACATATTTATGGTAAAATGGCGTAGAATACTTTTGCTTCTTGAAGGAAGCTTTATGAAACACTTTCCAAAAATATGGTTCCTATCTACTTAATCATCGCCCATTTAAAATTGAATATTACCTTCTTTTAAAGTTTAGATACATGCGCTTTTTTGTCATCTATCATTTCAATTAGCAATTAAATTTTTTTTAATTCCTAGATTTATTTTAGTTAACTTAGTTATTAGTTTGTTTAAGTCAACGGGAAATGTAGGTAGGAATTCCTTCATTTAAGTATTCATATATAGACGAGAAAAATATGGCATTTTGTTTTTTTTCAAGATCATTTATTTAATTTTTTTATATTTAAGACGGTATTTTTAAGATAGCAGTATTCAGAAGGGAGATCGTAGAAAATTATAATTACGAGGCAGAAGAATTTTTGTTGATTCTTCTTTTTGAACGAGCTTTTAACTCAAAGCACAATGAGAATTTCACATGAGTGACCTAGTGAGAATTGTGCTAAACAGAGAAGGGTAATTAGAGAAACAAAAAATATGAGATTGAGGTCAGTGAAAAGGAAAATTTTTGAAAAAATTTGTAGTAATTTATAGACCTAATGAAAGCGTGTCTTGTTTTGCTTGTATCTTCATTCTTAGCATTCTTGACCATTAAGTGAATCTCAGCTTTTTTTTAACAGGCGGGTGGATGTACAAGTTTTGATTTTAATGGTTGTTTTCACTTTGCTATGAACAATAGCTTAAATATGATTTATAAGT